>CM019168.2:40555308-40747618 GCA_009739505.2 Apolygus lucorum | reverse complement strand
CCCCTCGTACGCTACAGCCAACAGACTCCCACGCTGCGAGGGTTCCAACTACCTACAATAGAATGCTTCTCAGTGTCACAGGGGCGCCCTCCGGAGTTAGACACGGCGTATTGTTCAGCTTTTTCCCCTTTATTTTTTTACCTACTGTGGCACGTTACGTCTTCGAATTTTATCAAGTTTGTCATCACGATCGTAAACTCTACATAGTTGCACTGTCAACCAATAATATCATACCTAGAGGCAGTATGTGGGGGGGGGGGGGGGGACAAGGAATTTGTTTGGATAAAAAACAATACTCGAACAAACAAACGGTGGGATTCCACTTGTAGTTATAGCCACATTTGAATACCCAATTACCCGTGCGTTTCACAGACCCGTAAGTATGTACTCGGAGCTTAGATTGCTGCAATAACCCCACCCAGACTGCCGTTCCGGAAAGAACAGAGCCTCATCAGTAACCCACCTGATCTGACATCATCCCGTTCACTGTCAGTGCTCCCAAGTGTAAGATACCAAATTCCATTTGGAATAATAAAGAAGTAAGCTACATTTATCGTTCACACAGCTGATCTGAATTCTTTCCCGAGCGCTTCCAGAGGTCTTCTAGAGACTATTTACCAAAAATATCATCGCATGAACATTTTAATTGAATATTGTGAACATCACTAACATGAATATTGTGAACAGTTAATAGTGAAACCCGTTTATCTTTACTTCGCCATAATGATAAGTTTTGGTTTCTCAAAACTTCTCAATTTCCCATGAAGACCATCCATTTCACTTTCCCTTCGATACAGAAGATAACTTTCCCATCCGAGGCAACAAAACGCCCCAAGACGGTCGACAATATTATCAGAGGGAACGCTGACAGGCTCGTCAACGTCGTCCGTTGCGCACTCGGCTTCTACAACAGTCGCTGTTACAACTTATAACAGTCGACTGTCAGGCTCCAACGAGACAACCAATTTACATCAAGACAAGAACAGCTTGATGGGAATCAGAGACCCAATAACCGCATTGTTCTGAGTCGGCCGTCCCAAACAATGCAAACTGTCTCCCTTCAATTTCACGGTTCATTACTGAAACTAAAATGTTAACAATCCACGGGATCGCACTCACTTATTTTTAAAACCCGACCTCTCTATTCTCTTTTCATCACAAACTCCTTCAACTGCTTTGGTGCATCATTTCAGAGAAAGAATTTTGACATGAATATAAAATATTTACCACTAGAATTTAGTGAAAAATATAATCCATCGATTAAAATAATCATGTGAGATCGAGCTAGACAACTTAGAGAAGGCAAGATGGCCCTCAACTGTCATACTCATACATGGTTCTCTAGGTAGCGCACACCTTCTGTTGAGAAGATAGGGAGGGAGTCACGAAACAGAAAAGTAGAAGATTAACTTATTGAGGATTTTGTGTGCCGCATGCGCAGTAGCTATCAATGATATGATCACAATAAAATTAATAAGGTATAATGACAAGTATCTTGCATACCAAACACACAATCGGAGAATACTTATTATTTAATAATTAAATAATAAATTAGTTATTCAGTTAGCCGATAACCTCAGAAAATAGATGGGTTTGTAATACTTCCATTTCAGAGAATGTTACTTTTTCTTCAGATCGGGAATACGAATTTTGTTTTGAATAGTGGGCAGTTTTGATCATCATTCCAAAATTCAAGACCTACGACCTACCTAAGACCTACGATTTAAGTCATTAGGTATCATTCATCTTGGAATTCTGACATAACTTTTCAAAATGTATTCAAAACTAAGTTGGAAGAAACGAGCATCCCCTGACATTCATGCATTACTAAACATAATATTTTTTAAGCCATCAGCAACTTGGTGTAAAGCCCTTCCTGATAGTTTGAACAAAAAATCTTGTCCAACCTGCCGCGAATTCATAATAATGTAGTCACATTATTTATAGCTATGAAGAACATTGGTGGTGGAGGAATGACCAGGAGTCGACGTCATCTGAACTCTCCAAGGACTTCCTTCGCCCTCCCGCAGCTCGCCGGTCATGCAATAAATCTCTCCAGGCGGGTAATTAGACTGGCGGGGAAGACGGCTGCAACTCCGGTATAGTAATCGGGCGGTTACTATCCGGAGTTGTGGTGCCTGCCTCGGGCTTAACCCCCTTTCTCTCCTGCTCTAGTTCACCGACAACTCGAGTGGCTGTTGGGCAGTGTAACCAGCTACATAGGCGTAGCGAAATTAATCATTGGATCTGCGGCCAATCGTGTAAGCCCTGACTGAGCTAGAACAGATATACTGGAATGATACAATTGGGAGTAGATGGTCAGAGAAAACGATATTATCAACATATAATTCGATATTTACAATATTAGTTGTAATGCACATTGAATACCTCAAGCAATATGATTTACACATAAAAACACTCCATTCGTTGCCGTCCAGGACAAAACGTTCACACGATATTATCATAACTAAATAAAGGTTCTCTGTTCAATACATCAAAGGAGATTCATCTTTATTTATCAAAGGCGACTGTGAAGCCCGTGGCGGATTCTTAACCAAAGCTACAAGGGTGGTCCCGTGCCCCATGACTGCTTTTCCATTCTTCCATCCCCTTCAACAAATACAGTTTTTTCCTTCCTGTCATCCTGAGAACCGACTCAGGTAGTATAAAGTATACATACTTTTTACAAGGTTTATTTCGTCGTACCAACAGTCGATCTAAATTTGTGTTAATCCGCCGAAGTGTCCATATTTGTCTCTTATACAGAATAGTTACCTACGTATCTGATCCAATAGTGTTTACTCTCAACATCTTAGTATTGCACCAGGAAGCAACTTAGTTTAGGAACTCGGATTTCATTCATAGATTCAGCTTGAAACGATCCTCCTATCGCCCTCCGCCAACTTCACGATTCATCGAATAAGGTTATAATGGACAGCGAAACACCTGTTACCATCCTTCAAGAAATGCTAACAAAGAAGAACCAGGTTCCAAACTACAACTTGATTTTGAATTTTTTTGCTGGCAGTATTCAATGTACGAGGCAGTATTCAAGTACGAAGTTACTGCTATGGTCATAAAGCTGTTGGTACGGAATAGTCATAGGAGGCAAAACTCGATACCGCTCAGCAGATACGGCTAAGTATGAAACAGGGCAAGTCCACTGTTCTGCTTCACCTAGTGTACGCATCCAAATATAAAACGCAATAAGCAAACTTTTCTATTGCGAAAGTACAAGCTTACTAGGGATGAGGGCTTGCCTCACGTCAGTGTTCTCTTGATCCAGCAGCTTCTTCATTCTCCATAGATAAGAAAGGATGGCCAAAACCAAGAAGAGCCCAATGCCACAGAAGATATTAATGCTGTTAAAGCATTGATTTTAAGAGACCTCAACCTACAAACACTCGCAATCTTTATCTTCCTGAAATCATAGATGAATATTCGAGGTTCCCGTCCTCCTGCCTCCTCTTGCCATGACATGAGCGCCCAGTGGAACAAGTGCCTCGTTGAAATTATGCATGACTTATATGCATATTTGTCTGCACTGATTAGCCAACTCCTTCATTAGCGGGAAATAGCTACTTCTCTTCAAACCCTTGGAATCCTCAAGGGGATGTACAGATAGTGAGAGGAACTGCTAAATTTGGAATGCTAACACCTTTGCGCTGAAAAATAAAGATCTACAAGTTCACAATTATGGGTATTGGTACTTCCAAACGCTCTTCACTCTATCAGATTGCTGTTGCGCCTGCCACTAACATTGATTCATAAAACCGCTTTTTTCATTCGACCATTGAGAGTTTCCAAAAGCAATAAAACTTCTAAAATGGAATAAAAATCGAATCACGAACAATTCGAGCGCAGGTTCGTCTCAAATCACCAAAATTTTGGAAACCATTTGATCGTAAAGGACTATTCAGGATCCCTTATTAAAACCAGCGTGAAATTTCTATAACTCAATAGACCTCTTATAACACAAAAATGGTAATTTGGGTATAGTGTTATAGTTTGGTGTTAGTGTTATAGTACGAGTCTTACTCGTATATATATTACGTGCTGATTCAATTTATGAACAAAATGCGTTGTTTGTATCAAGTTTGAATGTTGCACTCGCCTATTCAAAGTTACAACTTAGCCGGTTAGCCCTCTTATTTGGTCGATGAAAAAGTTACTCTATTCAACATCCCCTCGACATTATAAGTGCTAACTTCACGGCTGGCCGACTCAGTCGCGCCATCTGCGCGATGCAGGTCGCTTTGTTCCTTTCTGTACGTTCCCCAACTTGTTTTTCAATTATGAATCCTCTGAACCGTATTTCACTCACCTTCAGTTATGCACAGGTGGTAAGCACGATAAGAACAATGACTAGTTGTCACCACCAGGTGACGAGGATTTTTAAATGAGAAGTTCAGTTATCAATCTGAATACCTTATGAAGGTCTCGTACAACAAAATTGAAACTTCTTCCCGTTCAGAAAGATTTTTTTACTTTCAATGTCTGTCAATTTACCTCTAATCCATCCACAAGTGCATGATAAGCTTCTTCTTCGAATCCACTTAGCAGTAGAACTAAAATCGAATGAATTTCAATTCCAAACATACGAGTAGTGGGTCACTTTCTCAAAATTCAAGAGGTTGACATCCAATTTTAAAGACTTTTTCCATAACATGGTATCGCACCTTGATGTACTATTCTCCTAGAAACTGAGCTAGATCCAAAGGAGCTCATACTCTAGAGTCACATATATATTCAAGTAACTATACTATGAAGGTTGCAGGCTTCACAGATAACAGACTCCTCAAAATTAACCTCAGGGAAGTGAAATTGGGCTGTAACTTGCGAGCTGATGTCAGCAAAATACTCGTAAGATTCCTCTTGAGTTCTAAATGATTGAAGACTGCTGCAGGACGAATCCAAGTAAGACAAGCGATGTACTGCACAGTAAATACACCTTGCGAAAGATAGCATGAATTAGCAGAGATAATCGCCAACCATCATTAATGGAGACGGCACTAGACCAAGAAGATAGAATGGCGTCATAAAACCTGTTCGATCTGGAGGTACCTTCTTGCCTAATTTGATAGTTTGTAGTAAGTGGTATCGTAACCATTGTAGAGGATGTATTGTTTAGAAGGAACTACCAAGATACTCCTACAGTTGAAATGACGAATTCTGAACTGGATGGATCACTCTAGTCGCGTTACACAATCCGGTCTCTCGTTTCTCGCCTTATTCGACGGTCGACATCGCGTTTTTCCTCATCTAAAAACGAGGTCTCATTCTCAGGCCTAGTCCACGGAACACCATCCCCGGGCATCAGATACCGCTGAGCCCACGGCGTATCAAATAGCCCGACATGCGGTGAAACCCCCTCATACCCACCTTCCAGCTAACACATTATACTGCTATTTCACGAGGAAACACGTTCAACCTTCCAGGCTTCCCTGTATTAAAAAATCGGAAGTATATGAAACATCAAAAAATTGTTCTAGAACGAATGGAATTTGTTGTAATTTTAAAGGAATTTGGTAACTAACGAGTGCTTATGTAGGGTGATCCCACCCTGTACCAAATAAACTCGAGCTCTTACAAGAAATTTCGACTAATCATGAATCGTCACTATCCCGTCTGTCAATACTTCCAGCACTCAATCGTGGTCCAATTGTTTCACCGATCTCACGATTGTAGAGTTCCTGAACAATAGAGGTGTATTAAAACCTCCATCGAGAAATCGGTCTTCCTTTTTCATCGAGTACACATGTTCGTCAATAGGGAGCAGAAATTTCAGTCGGTTGACACAACTCTCCTGTTCATCGACAAGTAACGGAATTGGGACCGATGGAACCTCAATAGAAGCATCAGAACTCAGAAGTCTGAGTAGTAATCTAACTTTTTTTATACAATATGAAAATTTCGTAGCTCTCGTAGATTGGGAGGAAGTAAGATCAGTTGGGAAGCTGAGAATATCTTTCTATTATTTCAGAGTCGTAAACATTTCGCGACCTGGGTGGTTATGGAGGCAGTCCATCATCAAGTAACATACATTTACATGAAATCCCGTGCACAGGAAACCGGCTAGTAAACAATAAATTATTACTATTTGAATTGACTTTCGCCATAAATTCCTCATCTTACAAATTAAATCGATTTTTCAGTAACCATACTTCGAGTTGACACTTCATGAAAAATGAACGTAACGAAAATACGAAATTTTGCGCGGTCTCCTCCCTTAGGTGCAAGTTAAAAAGAGATAGAAGCGAAAGTTTTGGAACAAGTTGAACAAACTGTTCCCGCATCCCGTCCAACAAGGAGGAAACGCCGGTTAGGGGTTAACAGGGGACTATTAACACTCGAGAAGCTCAGGTTTAACTAAGATTAACTGGCTTCAACAAAGATAAACTGGCTAAGAACACGAGGGCTCCGAGGGTTACCGCACATATTAGATGATCCTCCTTCCAAGAGAGGGCCTTGACCTGAGGTAATGGGAGGTGCAAGACAGCTAGAATGTGGCTCTCAGTAGCTATTATACACAGGAAGGGAAGTGTGGACCGAAGATGCTTACTTTAGATCATAATTATGAATTATGTAAATTAGAATTCACTTAGTGGGGAGACCTCCTTATAAATGAAGTGTTTTGTTCGGGATGAAAGGAAGTTGTTAAATGACTAGATAATTAAGTTAAGTTCGTTGAAATAATACAATTTTGAAACTATCTTACCTTAAATCACTAAAACTCGTACTGATAACTTCAGAAAACGTACCTGTAACAAATCAAAAATGAAATATATTAATAATAAGAAAACTTACCAAGACAGAATAAATATGTAGGCACCTAAAGCCTAGGTTTTTGTTTTTAATTTGGTATGGGCATAAAGCCAATTCAAACATCCGTTTATCAATAAATTACACTATACATATACAAACATAATTACAAATCAAGAGCAATATCAATTTTATAAATAACATTGATTTTTGGTATAAAGTCATAGAGGGCATAAATGTTAAAATTCTCCAGACTTATCACGTTTCTCATCGAAGGGTTGTTTTACGTCGTCCTCGCTTGAAAGCGCGGAGAGAAGGTGTTGTATGCTAGGCAGATGAAGAGTACAGGGTGTCTACTATTTGGATGGACCAAACTTCAAGGATCGATTCTACAACTAATTTGCAACAAAAAATGTCTCTTAGCAATTTTTTCTTAACCCACTCGAAAGCTTTTTTTCCACTTCAAAGTTTTTATTCGTATTTCGACCTTGCGGCACTAAATTGGTCATACTCCCTTATCTCTCATGCTACTTCAAATCTCACACCATTGGACAGAGCGTTAAATTTTCCTATCCGTTTAGAGGGAAACCCAATTTCTTAAAGCCATTTGTAAAAGTAAAAAAAATAAGCAAAATTCAATATTTATAATTTTTTTGAAAATCGCCAGTTTTTCAAGCTAACGATTTCCCCGTAATAAATAGCGCTATCGTGGGGGACTCAACGGGAAAAACTATCCCAAGATCACACCTTTCCAACGGTATGTCAGTTTCAAGGTTCAAGAGGGAAGTTTCTTGAAATAATAGAGTTTATTGCGAAAAAACGTGCTTCTTTAGGCTTATTCCGCTAGAGAGTCGACCAAGTATAATTGCTTTCACTTTTCAAGGATTGCAATAAAATGTCCTCCAAGATCAAATTTCCACTCGTATTTTTAGTTAAGGACCTTCCTGAACAATTCGGGTACCATGTCTGTCTATCTGACAGTCGGTCTGTGTCTACTGTCCTAATTTGACGTAATTTTCAGCGATGTTCTCTATGAAAATCAAAGTCTAAGTGTTAAATTTTCAAAATTAAATTCAAAATTTTAAATTTTTTTTCGATAGTTACCTACTATTTTTAGTTTATTGTGTGCCCGTAACAAGAAGCGCTATCGTGGGCCACTCAACGGAAAAACGTTCATTTTGATTTAGAAAATGGAACTAAAATAAAATTAAAGAACAATTAGTAGAAACAATTGTCATAGTAACGTAGATGCCATTACTATTACCAGAAGGTGTCAGTAGGTACAATACAAGGTACATCCTTGAAAAGTGAAAGCAATAATTCTTGGTCAATTCTCTAGCGGAATATGGCTAAAAAAGCACGTTTTTTGGCACAAAACACAATTTTTTCAAGAAACTTCCCTATTAAAACCTTGAAACTGACATACCGTTGGAAAGGTGAGATCTTGGGGTAGTTTTTCCCGTTGGGCCTATTTTTTACTTTTACAAATGGTTTTAAGAAATTGGGTTTCCTCTAAACGGAATAAGTATTAACGCTCTGTCCAATGGTGTACTCAGATTTGAAGTAGCAAGAGAAATAAGGGAGTTTATGACCGATTTAGTGCCGCAGGTCGAAAATACGAATAAAAACTTTAAAGTGGGGAAAAAATGATTTCGAGCGAGTTACTAAAAAAATTGCTAGGAGGCCTTTTTTTGTTGTAAATTAGTTGTAGAATCGATCCTTGAAGTTTTTTCAATCCAAATGGTAGACACCCTGTATGTTCGAGCGTTTCTATCTCTTCTGAGCAGGCTCGAACACTAGGGTTTTGGGCTCTTCCAATCATGGTTTGTTAGTGCATGGCCAGTTCTGATCCGAGCTATTGTTTTGAAATATTTTCTTCCCACGGGCTGTGATTTGACGACAGACCTGTGGTCAGTTATTGCCTGTAGCGGTTTGCGGAATCTCGAGCACCCACCAGTTTTGCAGGAATTCGGTGTAGATAAATTATTTTGCAGAACTGAAGTACCCGACAAGTCCCTCAGTTGTTGCTGCTATAATAACTAAAAACCAAATTTCATAATGAAGGCACGCATGAGTTTGGGATAACGATGTTTTACTGAGAGGTACCCTATGTCAAAATAAATTGACGATATTACGGCTGGTAGGTAATAATAATGGAGGGGATGATATCTTTGCAGACGGATGATCTTTACAGAAAAATGATAAACCGTTGTGTAATAAATAGCAGCGTTTTTTAAATATTTTTTGTGCTATAATTCGAAGAGGCTCCAGACCCTTGAAGAGCCTACGAATCGCTGGTGGTTTTCTCCGAAGCCCTTTGTCTCCTCTGAGCTCTCGTTTTCTCGAGGATTTTACAGAAGCACCTTTCAAAGCTACCTGCGTCTTTCAAAGAAAAAAAACTCTGCCACGAGGTTCCCTCACGACCAGGCATTTTCACGCAACAATGGATCTCAAAACTGCTTTGCTACCTACCTCATGAGAGAATCCCTTTACTAAAGGATCCGCTACGTCTAGTATCAACGGCTGCAAGCATTTCATCAACGGACACTCTTCAATACGTCTGCACATTTTACGTTTACGTTAGTTACAATATGGATAAAAATGTATGTTTTAGTTACCCTTTTGAGTAGTTCATTTGTAATAGTGTAGTAAAACTCAAAAGTGTTGCACTTTGTAACAATTCGAGACTTCCTGACTAATTCACTCGCACTTCTTCCCAATGCACTTTGCTTCAGCTGAGCAGGACAAAATGTATCTTTCTAAACAAAGATCCACGTACTAGATACCTCTATCACAAATTCTCTTAGTTTTGTGATAGTCCGTGGGCATGTCTGTAGGAAAGTTGAAATTTAGTGGGAACGTAGTAAAAGGATGTATGCTAGTTGGAGAATTTAAGACAGAAAAATCCAGACAGCCGGAAAGTTTCAACTGATATAAAAAGTTCATTGGTGAGTGGAGGCTCTAACACTGTTTACTGTAGTACTTGATTAGAGAACAGAACATCAGTAATATGAGAGCTAGTAAGAGATAGATTTCATTAATTTCTTAAAATGGATCAATGAATTATAAGGAGTAGGTAAACTATTTTATTTGAATGTTTTGTCTGAACTGAATAACGCAGATTTTAACATAAATATAAATTTTAGCTTGAGGTCTGTGAAAAAAAAACTGTGATTTTTTTCCAGCACGAATAGGTGGAAAAAAGCAAGCAAGCACGGGAGACCCGAGTTCGATTCCAGGCCGAGACGTCAACTATTTTTGTAATTTCGACATTTTTTAATTTGGTATGTTTCAAATAAAATGTACGTAACAACATTAAATATGTAACCAATTAAAACAACTTGTTTGTTGTTGTTGGATTTTTGGCAACAGGTCAGCACTCTCTTTTTATTGGGGTGTCAATATGGCCATTACCGCACGATGATTTAGCAATTGGCGACACAGTTCGGTTATTCGTTGTTTGTGTTCCAAAGTTTATTTCAACTAGTAACCTTCATCTAATTTCTCTCTTAATCAAGAAATAACACTATTGTTTTTTTTCATCAAGGGGGAAATTTAATATTTTTGTTAGAATCTTGGCTACGATCCCTGATAATCCCCCAGTACTGGGAAAGTATCATGGAAGTATTTTTGATATTCTTAGAGTAAAACCTGCACCACTTCATGATATTTTCACCTGATTGGGGATCGATTACACTTCCCCCTTTTCCATCCTTGGAGCTGACGTTGGTCCGCCAGAGGCTTGTATAGATCAGCTTCTTTATTACATCTGGCTTACAGACCGTCATCATCCCAGTGAATGAAAACTCTTGTTTGAACCACTCCAAGCTAATTGCAGCCAACAGATGAGCAGCTGCATTGCCCTGAAACACAACCGTTCGTAATTCCTTTGTGACATTCCTCCAGATCACACCGATATGCAACAGAGTGATTGCCTACAAACTGTTCGCGAGAAAGGAGATATTCAAAATAACGAGGATGCTGTATTTTTGTATGCTGCGTCTATACAGTATGTGCACTTTTTGACGGACAGGGACCTGGAAACTCCTCTTTTGGGTCCACTGGGACCTTCGCAAGGTTTCTTTGGTCACATCTTGAGCATTGTGTGAACGGAGATTTTTGAGGTGAAACGCAGCATTTTGTGACGTTACAGTCACCAAATAGGGCTTTTATTCCAGTATCAACGATGAACGACTGATTTGATACACCTACAATGGTCCAAGGTTGACGTACTTATATTCGTAAAGCCAAGGGGTCATGAGAACGGAAGCACAACTGGAGTCTTTATGACCAGTTACTGGTCGGCATATCCTAATCTGAAGGGACCGCTCTTAGGCATCCACCCCATTATCATCGGGTCTGGTGGCAACAATGGCCCCCGGTCCCTTTTCACGAACCCTAACCCTCTTCAATGGTGATTTAAATGTGCTACATCACGTCCTTGACCATACAGTCTTGGAGGTGCTTATCTTATGATTAGACAGTTACCCGTGCGTTGCAAGGGCCCCACGACGAACAAAAATCATACCCAGGCGCTCTACCGATTAGCTATAAACCAGCTGATAATATTTCCTCTTATCTGATTTCTACAACAATTGTCCATGTATTGAAACAGTGTATATGTGTGATTTTTATTTTAGTTTACTATACCGTTCACACAGCTGATCTGATATTCTCCCGCAGACACTCCCTATATTTACAACTAAGCAAAAGTTTGCTAAGGCTGCTAGTGTTCCGGGTTTGGTTTCCAAACCCGCCATCATGCAGCGTTTTGAAATAATCACAGTTTGAATTTACTTTTTCTCACGACTGGGAACTTGGATTGGAACTCTGTAAACACCATTTTGTAGGATGATAGTTCATTATTTTGAATTACAATGATAAAATAAAGGGTTTTAGGCGAAATTTGCGAAGAACCCGCAAATAGGGAATTGCGGGAGGTCATGACAAACAAGACTTTACTAATGGTGATGATGACGTAATTGAATTTTACATACTGATGAAATTTGATATACAATTTAATTATATATCAAATTTCCTATTAGCGGGGATTTCTAAAATGAAACTAATTTAGCATTAAACCCTGTTTATTTGAGTGATTATCAGTCGAAATGTATGAAAAAATTGTCAAACACAAATAACCACAATTTTAAAGGCTTCCTAAATAGACTGTGTAATAGTTTCCCAAGATTTCGTTTTGTTTCCATAAAAAGCAATTAAATTCAAGTTTCCCTCAAATGTCTGCCATTTATCGAAAAGAAATCTTATTGAAATCGAAGACACTGTGCCTTTACTACAAAACTATTTACCTGCATTAACAAATCCTTGTAGATTTGCGATTTGCAGAAGTGGCCAAATTTTACTACTATAGGTAACACCTAGAAGATAATAAATACCATTTACGCACTTTTTTATTTGTCTTAATTTTCAAATATGTTTTCTTCTCCAGGCCCCGGCTGTGACTCAAGAATCCCCAAGAAAATCTACCTCAGGCAGGCAAAACCCCTGGAGTCCATTTCCAGTGGCTATTTCCACTTGTTTGGCAGTAAACGTCTTTTCATCGAGTTTACGATCCGTTCCACCCAATGATAAGCCCATAACGTTTACCACAACAATTTCGGACGGCGCGGCCTCGTAAAAACTTAATGGAATACAAGGTTATTCCAGAAGGGGTCGGGGAGAACAGTTTGTTATACAACTTCGTTAATGAACATTTCCTGACGTTCGCGAATGGTCTTCTCGCCGAATTTGCAATTCTTTGTTTTTTATTTCTCTTTCGAGAGGAGGATAAAAACGACTCTTCTGAAGAAGTAGAATGATCATTCTGAATCCATAACCGAAGTCGGGGTTTAATAATGGAGGAGTTTCCTCAAAACGAACGCCTGCTAGGTTCACTGTCCCAACAGTGTTCAACGAGCCATATAATGCACGGTTTGAGTAGAATTTCAAACGCCCAGATGCGGAAAACAAAAGTGAACTTTGGACTTCCTGCGGTACGTTATCTCTTGCTTGCACAAGTCGTGCATTTCGTTAGTGATCACCTCTGCGTGTTTTACAGCTTTTCAATCACAACTGTTGTCCCCATGTTCACTTTCCTCCAACATGTTATACGAAAAGTAAGTAATTCACATTATGAAGTCAGTAATTCACATTATGTTTCTCAGAGATATCTTTTACCTACATAGAGGTTGTTCTATTGAACTGTTACTCCAACATGAACATGATAGAGGATTCTTCGGCCTGGAATAAGTGTTCATTGCTTCTGGCCGAAGAATACGAACTTTTCGAGAGGGAAATAGCCGTAGCCTCCCCAGAGCCTAATGTTGTTAGTGATGAGGACTCAGGAGATGAAGAGACCTGCACAATGGAAACCTCAACCAAAGACAATTGTTGCTGATGCAGAGGTAAACAGCTCGAGTGAGGTAACTGATGGGGCTGATTGTTTTACCATCCAACCACCAACTCCCTCTAGAATGTTTGCTTTCCAAAACAACATGTTACACAGAAAAGGTGGAACAATATCTCCAACTTGAATTTGAGAGGACAATATTTACAACCGCAATTTAACAAATACTACACTCCGAGAAGAAGCAGCGGGCGAACAAACACGAATCCACAATAGAAGTCAGATAATATGATCGCCTTGACCACCTTATACTCACAATCCTGGTGGGAAAAGACGAGTTGCCCATGAAAACTGCAGTACGGCTTCGAAATACATTACACACTAAATTCTAGGTCGAACCCCACAACTGCTCTGCTGCCTATCTGTAAAATAGTTTTTTTTCATCCATGCCTTTCGTTATTTCATTCGTGTCTCAATCAAGTTCCTTTTTTCGCGATTAATATACGCATATTTCTACCTTCCTTATCTAATCCACATTGCTTCCATTCTTATCTACATTGGAGTCAAGAAGGGTTCTGATTGTAAAGCACGAAAACATGTATTATTTTCAACAAATTTAGTAATAATTCAACAGTATTCATAATGCGTTTTTTTTTTCAGTTTAATCGATTTGAACCCATGAACGTGTAACGTAACCTAGTACTCAACGTGTCAAACATGCCACGGCCAGTTTTGACAATAATTCAAAAAATCTGATTTGCGTTTGTTTATCTATAGTGATGACGAAAGGTAATAAAGATAGTTTATATGATTTTTTTTGAAAATTTAGAACTTAAAATTACTTGGCTTATTTATTGCAAAATTGCACTGTAAAAAGATAATATATATATATATTATCTTTTACAGTAAATTTTATTGATGAGTCATATTATGAGTCATTATATTTGATTATATTATGCTATTGTCATTATATTATGATTATATTATGAGTCATAATATGACAACATCAATTTTTTAATATTCAACATATCACTCACAACAACAACACAATATCACACACATATCACAATCACAATATCATCACTGTCAAAGGTAGTGAGCTGCGTATTCGGGAGCAGATAAAAGCAGAATGTCTCTAAAGAGGAGTCAATGAAATATCAGAAGGTACGGTGAATTGAGAAAGCTTTTTTCAATTTTAAGGCAATTTTTTAAATAAGAATAATAATTTCGTTATTGATTCTTAACCCCAATTGAATTGTTCCGTAAAAGAGTAGATTTTTGAGATCTGAAAAACTCTTTGTCTTACCGTATGCAACATTTCCGTTTATTTGCCTCCTTTGTTAAGGGTTGAAACTGGTTAGGAAATATTGGTCCCGCAGATATTTTCAACGGTGGATATCGTTCACCATCACTTTCTCTTCTGTGGATCTAATAATTGAGTTTCTCCATTGTAAAAAATGCGATACAAAAGCGCTCCCAGCTCTCTTCTTTGTATCCATACCGTCTGTATGGTTCGACCCGTTAGCGAGTTTTATATTCCCTAAATAAATCAGAGAGGCAAAAGCTGTTGAAAAAGATCCGAAACTTTTATTGAAAATATATTTTGCGGCGCTAGATATTTTATGGATGTATTTCTTTGGAAAAGCTTTAAAATCAAAACAACGAGCCACCCTCAAATATTATTTTCAGCAGCATATCAAACACAGATTATTTGATCTTATCGACTCAGAATAATAGTGAAATAATAAAAGTTCAATGACAGATTTAATAGAAATTTTTGCTAAGCAATCGGAATAGCTCTGAGAAGGCTTTTAGTGTATTCGAAACACATTTCCGGTTAGAATGTAAGACTTCACGACTGTGATTGAGGAATTACTTTACTTATTTTAATTAATTTTATTTTTATTTATTTATTTTATTATTTATTATTTTATTTTTTATTTATATATTTTAATTAATTACTTACTTAATACTTTTTTCATGATCGAATTTAATTTACTACACCCTCTTTGTTTCTTGAGGCCACACTCCAAGAATAATGGTTTTAATAATAGATTTCTATGGCGATTTGATATTTGTGAGAAGTAAGCCTCAGAAGACATTATGTGGGGTTGTAAGGATCTGAAAAACCAGAGGTAACGTCATCTCTTAACACCCGTCCCTTCGATAACTCGAAAGAAACGTCATTTTCGTGGAGCAAAAACGGCTCCGGAGCTCCCCCTCATGTCACCCTTTACTGGCCACCCTTCAAGAGTTAAGCCCTTCTACAGAAAGTTTCGAGGTGGGAACCTTAATATCACGTCACGACTTTCCCCAGTGGGAATTTTTAGTCACCCTCTCGGAAAATATTAAAAACAAAAACAGATTTTTTCCAAGTTATTTCCACCTTCAGTTATGGAATGTTTGCCGGACGTTTTTCCCGGCTGTCTAAAACTTCATTTTCAACATAAATTACGTTGAAATGGGTATGTTAAACACGTAGTAGCTTTTGAGATGTATTATAGGCTCTAAATGATGGGCGAGAGATCTATGACATTAGCCTACATTCGCCATCCCGTCTGTGACCTATTTTGGTAGTAAGAGTTTGACCTAAGTCCCATCATTGATTGTTATCAATCAGCGATAGAGATGGGGAAAGAGAGTGAAGAGAAGTGTAGTATAATGAATATATTTGTTCCACTAATCATCTTGAAGTCCCAGGCTGGGTTCAGTAAAAGCCACTGACTCAAGATTTGGCAACGCTGCACCGCTCCCCATTCAGGTTGCTACTCAACCGATGATCTCCTAGCTGAATCAATTCAACAGATGCGATGAGTTACATGAAAACAACCGAGTTCTGAATTATTCTACGATATTTTGGCATATTTATCTATTAGCATCTAGCATTTTGAGTTGATTTGTATAATTCGTTTTTCTGGCACGATTTCAAAGGTTCATAATTGAGAAAATAAAGGTTAGTGGGACTTGGATAGTCCTTAATGAATTTCATTCACCGTTGACTGATCACACAGACTTACAGATAGCATCATACATATTGTATGCATGAGCAATCTAAACCTTCCTGAGTCCTCATTATACTTCTCACAGTCTGACAATCACCGACATTTTCAACTAAAATACTCAATTATTTTTGAAAAAAAGATGAAATTTACATTCCAATTTCAACAGTTGTTGAAAATTTACCAAATCATAACTTTCAGTACCTAATTCAAGAAAACCAAAAATTTTGTGCACCATATTACAATAAAATGGCAACAATAGGCACTGACAAGGGGTATTATTTGAGTAGAGGAACTCAGAAACCCTAATAACCAACAAAAACATAACCCCACAGAGAAGTGAATGAGGATGTATTGCCTGCCTAGCCATATTGTCGCCCTAAAGCGCAACGTTGTCAATTCTCTGGAGGGTATAGTTTGTGCACTCCGCTACTAGTCCTTGTGGCGGATGTTGGTGTAAACCCCTAGGGGAATTACCTTCAAATTCTAATTTATGTAAATTTGCTTGTTTTCGTCTTATTTACATCCTTGTTCCTTCTCGACTCACACCAAATTGTCTTTCATGGGAACTTAATTTGTTTTAAGTTTTGGGTGCAGAATATTGTAAATATTTTAATAAAATACTAAATATGGAATACTATTCTACAACCCCGCAAAGGCCACATTAGCTCCAGTTGAAGAATGTGAATTATACACAAAGATAGAACATGAAATATGGATTTCCTAAGATGTATCATCAAATTCCAAATTTTTGTTGCCAGCGCTGAATTCAATGCAAAACGTTCAGAAAGTCTAATTGAATCCATCCATGAATCTACTCCACTCCAAAACCGTTCTCTCCGTCACAAAATTCTTTCTCAAATCTAGAATCAATTCCAAGTTCGAAACTGCCTTTCGTTCGACCTACAATTATGTAAAAATGGAAAGGTGTCAGAATTGACGGATACGAGTGGAAATGCAGTTGCCTCATCGGTTGCGCCATGGTTTATACTGAATTGCTCAATCAGGCAATTAGTAGCTGCAGTACAGTGCCTGCAATTGAGGACGCGACCTTTGAGTTCGCTCACAAGGAATTTTCCTCTTCTCGACTTTGCAACAGGAAATATCTCGTTGTTGTCTTAGCGAGTAGTCATAACTCTTGTTTATTTGTACATTTCGAATGACGTGGTCGAAGTCCATTTACATAAGACGATAATAGAGTGGTGTCTTTGTTTGAATGCGAACGAGCCATTATCGCAGGTAACGATTTCGACGAACCCATAGTCAGGAAAAAATTGCTGGTGGTTCAGGGATAGGGCAGTCTCGTAGGTGCAATCACCGACATTTTGATATTACCTGCCATGATTACTAGAAACGATCAATATTCAAGAAGTATTCACCTGCTAAGAATATGTACGGATGGCATTTTCTTGATTCAATACTGAAATACTCATAACTGCAAGTACTACATTTTGTCTTTGAATAAACAGGAGAGAAGTTTGATCACCCTTTTTTACCTATCCTACGCCAGAGTGAGGACACCAAAGCCACATGACTCTGCAGCTCAGTAGGTACAATTGGGGAAATGGAATTATGGCTGCTACAAAGTTTTGTTCATGCGCAGCGGCTTCTACCGATTCGGAACAAATATTTTCATAAGGGACCATCTTCACGCCAACCCGCAGAATCCCTCAAAAATTTCATCGAATTCGCACAATAACTTCTTATAGTTTTGCCCGTTAGAAGGATTTCATGACAGACACGAAACCAAAATTGTTCACGAACAATTCATGGATGAAGAAGGTCTGAAACGTGAAGCCCGTATCGAAATTTGGGGAATGTTTTTTTTAAACCTTTGAAATTGAAAGCAATTCACCCGCTACCTTGGTAAACTTGGAATAGTGGTAGGTAAGATTCAAGAATAGAAACTGACGTTTGATAGTAAAGAAATATTTTGAAATAATTAGGTAGCAAAGGTTGAAAAAATCTCTAGCATTACTCAATTCGAATTTTCGGCAACTCATTTGAACTTTTGGCAAATCTATTTTTCTTCTTCCAAATCCCTTACGGCTCGTCAACTACTTGAGTCCTTGTTCGACTTTTTCACTCCTAAAATGCTCAATAAATTTTTTCTCTCTCTATTTAGGTAGCAAAATAAACATTTGTGACTACCAACATTGACTTTAGTGACCTAGCTCTTTTGTCTCGTTTGTTTGTGAATAGCTATTTGAAAATGATTTAGATCTACCGATAAGACGATTGATCATATCTTGGAAGAAATTCTCAAGTTGCACGTCACCTATCCGCCAGAGACATAGTGGGAATGAGAATTGAAACAAACAAAGACAACATAAACTGCTCGAAATAATTCGCAATTTGAATCGATAGGTACAGATAGTATGTATGTCTGTGAGTGAATATCTGTTCACTAAACGTTGACAAAAAATACTTTTTCTCTATTTAGAGACAGGATGTACACAAAACTGTATACAATCTCAATAATCCAGCTGGTACTGAACTAGTGAGCGTTGATGTTAGCGAACAGTTCACAAACCTCTTTTGTTTCACAGTGAATAATCTTCCCGTTTATTTCATTGATTCATACCTACACGTTATGACCTACAAAGAGCAGCGATACTCTTTTTATTGGGTCTCATATTTCCGCGGGGAATTCACCTCCCAACCGGTTTCGAGTTCAGAACCCCAGATAGGAATTTTTTTTCTCCTCCCTTTTCATCCTCCAGTTCCCTTCTTTCGAGTGTCTTTCAAATCTACGGGTATTTTTTGTTCCCCCTCTCGTAGTCTCCTGGCCACAGACGGGTTCGACCTTGAGTGAGGCTTCTCAGACACCTCGGGGCTAAAGACCTGGAGGTGGTGGACAGCGGGGGGTTCACGACCCAACGCAACTGCCAGGACTCAACGCGCCGTTTCACCTGATACAGGCTGTCCCCCAGGGCCCTGGTCATATTTTCTGGGATGGAAGATTTGTGCTGCTTTGCAAGAAGTTAGTTTCGCAGATGTTCGCGTTCCTGATCACTGATCACTATCTTGATGGGAATCTTAGAGACCCGTTTTTCTTCAAGGTACCATTCTGTAATGAATAAATGTTTAGTTTGAGTATGGGCTGATTTCGTAGTTCATAACAAGATGTAGCATAGCTACGAGTAAGGAAGCTCGTATAATGCAGCTTAACGTCTATAACATTTTTCACTATAATATCAGTGATACACAGGTCCTTCGTCAATGAGAGGCTAATCTCTGTTCAACCTAATTCAGGCTAATCTCTGTTGTTCAGGTTGTTCTCTGTTGTTCAGGTTCTCTGTTGTTCAGGGTTGTTCAGGCTAATCTCTGTTCAACCTCATACAGATCATCCTTCAGAGCCCTTGTAGTATTTTCTGTAATTGTACTACTCATGATCGTTATCCTAACTCCAAACAAGGGTTACAAGGTAAGTTACAGGTGAGCTACAAGCAGGCAAGTTTTTAAGTGTGATTTGCTGCGGAGAGTCCCAAAAGTCCAGATCATATCTTCTGAGATGGAAAGAGAGCTGTGTGGAAATTGAAAATTCAGAACTAATTCAGAACTAATTAACCCGTAGCACAGAATGTATCCACATTATTACTCCATCTAATTAGATGGCAAACGAAGCAGATCTATGACGTATTGTGGCATAGATATCACATTAACGACATTTGAAATGTGCTGCAAGAACACAAAACTTCTTTGCTACCACGGAAGTGAGTACAGAAGTTTGGCCTGGAGCACTTCGACAAAACGTCAAAGTTGTGAAAAATTGATTCGACTTACCATTGCCGGTAGATTTATAGCCTTAGAGTTGAAAGCTCATCTCTACGAGCAAGATCCTTTATATCAACGTCCAAACAAAACTCTGAGCGAAGCGTGAAATTATTCGGTTACCTACTCGTGTAGGGGGTGTTTACGTGTGGAGCTCTACCAACAAAGTTGAGGGTTTTCCGAAGTTGCGGTGAAAACGTTGTTTTGAGTGTTTTACCCCCTTCTGGTCCAACTTTGGGGGTGAACTTCCCTGACAAGTTTCCAGGGGATAATCAACTTTGGCAACGTCAGAAGTTAGCGTCCAGGATTCAGTCTGGAGCTGATTTCAAGAAAATAAGGCCTGTAACAGGTACGTTGCGGTCGGAGTTTCATGATCACATCCTGGCTTCCGACTGTGCACAGTACAAAAAAACCAATAAAAAAGTGGATTTTGCAAAATTTATAAAGTTTTAGAGATGTAGTTTTAAAAAATCACAATGTAGAATAGAACTATTTGTCATTTTACCAAACGATTTTCGAAATGAATGAGAACCGAGCTATCCAAACTCCATCAAAACTGTTTCACCTTTGACGAGTTATGTTTCACCCCTGATACAAGTTCTCTTCCATCCGGCTTTCAAAAGATTTTTATTCAAATGAAGCGGGAAAAGCCGTTTTCACCAACAATTAACAATCGCGGGAAAAGGGGAACCTTGGTAATTAGACCAATAAATCCTCTTTACGAAAACCTCCTTTGGGGGACAGCAAAGGGCAAGTTAGTAGCCGAGGGGACCCCCCTTTTCTCCTGTAATCCAATTACAAAGGGCAGAAAGGGAAGCTTCGAACTGGGAGGGAGCAAACGGGCGTAGGAGGTCGGCGTTATAAAAAAAAATATATTATACCGAGAGAAGGGAGCGAGCGAGGTAGAAGTTGTAAACGTCTGAGGGTTTTGGCGTTCTGGAGGAAGAAATCCCGGAACACAAATTTACAAGTGAGTGAATAAAAATGCTTGAATGAGATCTTCAGTTTTGTTTGACGACTCGAAAAATATACGCGGTTTCAATTTCTCCAGAAGCAGCGTTTTAAAAGAATATCTGATTCCTGGCATGTTTATACTGAATTGTTACTTAAGTTCAAAGATTTGAATTTGACATTGAGTCACAATGTATAAAATACAAAATGTGTTCACACGCATTAGGGCGGGCCCGTGGCTAAAGAATGCGAAGGGCATCAGGCGGGGCGACCACCTGTCATGCAGTTATGGCCCAGCTGGCTGTCGCCAATGGAGAAGTTGGATACGTCCATGCACTTCTGCGATGGTCTCACTATGTATTCCTGGCTGATATTGAACTGATTACCAAATCAAAACTGTCCTAGGTCACATCATTTAATGACGCATAGAAGACAATACGGCAGGGAAACCGTACAGTACATGTCTACTTTTGATGCCAAAAGTATAAGGACTTATTTGAGCCAGCAGAAAAGGCACCCATCGATGATGATGGGCAATGACTCTGGACAGCTTAACACAATTTTGATGAGATTGGTCCTAACTAGGTTTGAAGGAGCCCTCAAGCTATGGCATTTTGGTCTTCCCTCTCATTGCAAGCAGTCAAGTAAAAGCACGCCGGTGGGTGGATTGTTCACACATGGTGTCCTTACTGGTGAAAGTACCTGGCATGTTTGATTGCCAAAATATATAAATTAGGTCAATTCAAATGTCATGATGTGGTAATTTCTCAAAATGTCTTACCAAATAATTCATTCCTACAATACCTTGTTTTTCCTCTTCTTCATAATGCCACCCTCATCATGTTTGATACACCTTTCAATTTTTCTGCCTCGATTTTCATATATTTATGTTGTTATATCCCGATAGATAATTTGTCGTAACCGTTAGTGCGGGCTGTTCAAAATCGAGAAAAACAGAAAAAAGAAACACTCAGCCTCCTTTATCTTGCTAGGCCACCCTCCCGGAAATCTGCTAAGAACGCAAAGCTCGAACATCGATTTAAACGGCACCCCTTCTGTAATCCCTTTTCTCCTTCCATTTCATTACCACGTTCACCCCTTCCCCTATTTAATTTAGTTCTCTTCTAACTTTTTTTTCTTCAAATTTGTTTTCCCTTTCCTGGTGGCGAGCTCCGCAATATTTTCCTCCAGGGAGAAAATGAAAACTCGAGGAAGAATGAGACTCGAACAAAAGCGGGTAGCTTAGGGAGCTCGCTGGGAGCTGGTAATGGTTCGCCTAATTAGCCTTCCCCGCTTTGGCAAATAGGCATTTCCTTCTTTTGTTTGTCTTTTCTCTCTTTCTCGGATCGGATTTCCACCATAAACCTCTCTTGTGAATTTGGTGTTGGAAAACTTCGATTCTTAGCGCGATCCCAATTTAGCTCTACCGAGCTGATTGAGTTTCACTTTGTTCAACCCAACTAAAAGGTGAAATCTGAAGTATTGCGATATACAGGAATTATAATACAATTGATCCGATTCCGATCGATATCATATCAACATTTTCCATTTTTTGCCATGTAGGTACTTTTTCCAGTTAAATTCATAAATTTTTTCTCTTATCACCATAAAATTTATTGTTCATTCAATACCATACTATTTTCAAACTTTTTCCAAGCTCCATGGTGGGCAAAGGATCGAGATCGCAGTCAGAAATAGGATACTTCAGACTAGTAATAAGAGCTCTGTTTCTGGGTTATATCATTTGACTGGAAAAAGCATCTCACTACTCCTACATGGAAAAATCATTTTCTTTACCTACAAATTGAAATGTAATTTACAGTTTTATTCAGTGACCAAATGTCCGCCAGTTGAACAATGTCCCTCGGTTACCAGCAAAATCTGGGGGTACCAACCAACACCAGGCCACTGCTGCGCTGCTCCACAGTTGCTTCGATCATCTGTGATACCGCAGATCTGTTTTACATCAAAAATCCTCAGTAGAAAATTCACCACACCTGGTTCGAGCTTGACATTGTGTAAGTAGCTGATTCTCAAATTTCATCACTCTGATCAAATGGCTGAAAACAGCCTTAAGAAAACAAGCTGGAGGAAACAGATTGTCTTGAATAGACGATATCGAGAACGCTGAGAAGCAACAAAATACCAAATATGGATCGAGGGAAAGAAAACAAGGAAATCTAATGCAACACTTTATATGCGGAGGGAGAACTGAGAGCAGTCAGCCCCCTCTCAGCTTGGAAGGGGATTTTTTGCCCGAACACCGTTCGAACCGGGTTATGAAAAGAGTCAGGACGAAGGAGTAGTTTTTTTCCGAAGGAGAAACTAACATTTTAGAATTCAGGCATAAGTAGGGCTCTAATAGAAGACCACAGTATCGAAACTTCACGAGAAACCAGTGAATTGTTTTGTGCATTATTTTCAATAATGAACCTTTGGAATCGATCAAGAAAAAAGGGTCCTCCTCCCAAACCCGGCCTCAAAATTTGTTGGTTTAAAGGTACGTAGAATTCAAAAATCGAATAAAAATGTTGCGGCCCGTCCGCCGAACGCACACTTTCCTTAGTTCCCATGGACCGATTTTGATGAACTTTGGTACAATTTATGAAATTTGGGGTCTAGTTGTGCCCCGAAGCTTTTGATTGATGTCAGTCACTTCTAAGGGTTGAAAATAAGGGCTCAAATTTTCAAAACGCCCCAGCTCAAAAAATTGTGATACAAAGGTGTTTTTTCATAAATTTAAAATGGTATTGAATTTTTATAATTTAGTTAGTTCACCCAGAGCTCTGTCGGGCCAACCGTTCGCTACCCATGAGAACTTGAGGGTTGGACTTATGATAAATCAGAAACACGAATCTGAATCGCAAAAGTAGTTCGTTTCTTCTAGTTGTACTCAGTTTTGCGTCCTTAGCAACCAGTAATCATATTTAATTATGAAGGCCCACAACTATTTTATTCTTCGAGTGTGAAGCGTTTATTTCTTCAAAATATGGTTAGTAGGTGGTGAGAATGGCAAAGCTGTGTTCTTTGCTGGCAAGTTATCTATAAAGAAAAAAAAAGAACCTTTGCGTAATTATTTGCAGCATTTTTAATATAGTTTTAAAAACTAAGAAAGGGCAAATCAGTCTGAACCACACCAATTGGTCTTATAACTACTCGTCTCACATTAATCGTTTGTCATAAATATTATTACTACAGTAGTACAACGACACCGAACTGCCAACACACAATCACAAAAATACCAATGAAAAAATGACATCATTGTTGGTAGTCCTGCTTTTTGTTCAAAATAAATTGGTTCACACAATCTGATTACTTTCTGAAGACGTCATGGTCCAAATTTGTATAAATATCGAACCAAAGCCGAATGCAAGAATGAATTCATGCTGATACTACTAGTAGGATAATAAGCATATTTATATTTAAGAAAAAGGCTTTAAATAAAAAAACCTTTCATACCTACTAGCCAGTACTAACAACATGAATCCATTCTTGCATTTGTCGTAGGTCAGACATTAAAAAATTGGCTGTGACGTCAACAGAAAAGTAACCAGATAAGTTCGCTGTATGAGCCAATTTTGAACGAGAAGCAACAAAGATGTTTTTTTTTTTTTTTCAATGGTATTTTTGTATAATTATTGGTAGTACGGTTGACTCAAGCGTCCCGTATACTACATAGTTGTTGTTTCTTGAATATGTTGAGGTAGACCAGATACCATTCGCTACTGTTAGATCCTGGAAAGACTGGACCAGTTACAAATGAAAAGGATGGCAGATAGCTTCATCATTCACATAGTAGTTTGACTTCCTTCCGATTAATTCCTGCAGTCGCTAAGAGGCTGTACACGCAAGGCTCCGGGTTTACTCTTACGCCGCTTGATCATGTTCATTGGTGCCCAAGATGCTACGACGTCACATTCATCGCTACAGGATGAAGACATAAGAAAAGAAGTTGGCCTTATCTCTCACGTAGATAGAGACTTCCAATTTGTTACTCCAGTCCCCAGAGAGCTTGTACATAGCTCATACAGCTGATCAACATTCCTTTGAATTCTTCCATCTCCAAGAGATAGCGTATCAAAGGTTATGGCTCCAATCTTTCATGAACGCCAGAGAAAGTATGACGAAGGAAACAAAAATCGTAGACGATATTAAATAGTTTCGGCCAAAGCATTATAACTCATTTTCTTTTTACGTTTTCACACACCTCTAAGTTTTGAAAATGATTCCTTCTACATATCAGGTCTTCAACTGCGTACAACTAAAACACGGCTGGTTGTTCCAAGCTCAACAGAAATTGAATTATACGAATTTGAAATCATCGAGTCGTGCTAAATCTCCATTTGGATGCTGTCCTCTTCTCACTGCTCCGACCACTCCGAGATTGCCGACGTCGTAAAATTGGCTATTGATTTGGAGTGGCTGTTGTAGGCAGTTGTGTAAGACACTTAACTCAAGGGCACCCGTTAATAGACTTATACCAAGACGATATTGTTCTCTTGAACGCGATAGACAGTCGAGGACTGCGGTACGTAAATCGTTCACGCCGAGTTAACTGTAATTACTTTTAATTCATCATCGATTTATTGATGAGCGTAACGATTGTTGACATATTCCTCGATCTCCATCCCGATCATATAAATCTGGGGTGGAGCTTAGAATAATACCATAATAGAATTCAAATCCTTTTGATTTTTCCATAGAATTTAAATATGAAATTTTTGCCTACGTGAGCAATATGCACTAACTTCAGTTTTTTCCAACAGGAATTTTAATTGCAGATTCGGATTCTACGTGAAATGCAATGGAAAAATGACCAGTCACTCGAGTTTTGAGGTCACAAAATTTACGAAACTATGCGCAAAATGTATGTAAACTTAAAAATTAAGTTTATTAGGCCTTATAACTGTGTTCTAAATATTAAACATAACTTTGATTATATTTTAGGTCAGGGTCTGTGAAAAAAATGTGTAACGTTTTTCAGCCCGAAAAGTGTAACGAAAGAGCGATATACAAATTGTTGTATACCTGTAACAACTGTATAACCTGTTTCTAAAAGGGCTTTTCTAGCCCTTATTACATAGTAGTATTTTTGAGAGACACCCTACGAGAAAAACTTCCTCAGAATCGTAGTTTTTAAAGGGTATAATCAAAAAATCGTTTACAATCGAATTTGGAGTAGAAATTTTTGTTTTAATGTGGGAAAACGTGGATTTTTTACCAACGAAGTTGATGCCATTTTAAAGTTTGAGGTCGAAAGGCCATCAGTGTACAGTTTTTCTGAAGTGCTCCAAAATTTAACGCTCTTTCCAACGGTGTATTCAGATTTGAATTTGCATGGAGAATGAGGAAGTTATGACTATTTTAACGGCGATAGATCGAAAACAAGAAAACACTTCCAAGTGTAAAACGTGGCATTTTTAGTGGGTTAAAAAAACCGCTAAGGAAAAAGATATAGCAAATTAGATGTAGAATAGATTTCTGAAGTATTGTTCATTCGACATGGGACGCCCTGTATATTTGAAGTTTTTTTTTTTCTTTAGAAGCAACCTACTCCCGTAAAAGACATCGCTATCGGCAGAGGACTATATTGAGGGGGAAAGCGAGGGTCCAAGTAAGAATGAAAGGGTCAACCAAAGCTTTCAACGAGACTCAAGGGAGCGAACCTGCCTTATCGCAGAACAGGAACAGTACAGGAAAAGGAGGAAGCCAAACCTTCGCTCAACCCATTTCCAACAACCCCCAAACCGTTTCCAAACGACCCCCACTCCAGATGTCCCCCACCATCGCACCGCCGCCGCCCTTCCCAAGGAAAGGAATCAATTCGCTTCGAAACGGCCCCAATCACAAAAGACGGAGGTAAAAAGCGGTGGAATCACGCTTGAAAAACTCTTCCCGATGGGTTTCAATTATTAGATCCTCGAGTTCTTTTACACTTTCAATTTTTTCACTTTCCTTACTCAATCTGAAGAGCGCAACAGGAAATTTTCGGTACTCAGTATGAGTTACGACACCTTTTGATAAGTCTTCCAAACCGACTTCCAGAGTCGAATTCGCAATGAAAACACCATCAAAGAGCTTCAGTTAATGAATTTTCAAGGGAAATGAAGCTATTGTAAAACTCGAAGATTTTATTACGGACTGTTTGTTTTTGTTTTTTTTTTAACTGAAATTTTTTTGGAACATTCTAAAACGATACCTGAAGTTTTTCCAGACAACTTAAGCACACACCCCATGACATAATATATTATATTATGTGTCACTCCAGACAATAACTTGAGTAGTTTCGCCAAAATTTTGAGTTTTCAGAAGTTCATTAAAACAACCAAAAAGACGAGTTCATTAGCCAAGCATTTTTGAAAACGTGCAAACTATCTCACTATAGATCACTCGCCAGCAAAGAACACAGCTTTACCATTGTCAATTGGTAAATACCAACCATATATTGTTTTTAGGGTTTTCGTGGACAATACCATGCGTATAGGTATTAGTTTTACTCAAAAATCCAATAGCCGAGTGGGTACTCTGTGAGTTCGTGGAGACGAGTAGAACATGAATATGGACTCCTAACATCTTCAAAACATACCCTGCGGATACAGTAAGTTGTATGTTATATCTACTGAAAATCGAGACAAAATTGTACTCAAACGATTCGGCATGACGATGAATCTATTGTATTTTATTAATTTATTATTTCTTAACCAAGGAGTTGATTATACAATTTCAACGATTCGTGCTTTGTGACAAACGCACAAGACTGACCACCCCTCATATAGCTAATATTTCGATTTTCTTAACAATACATACAATTAAAGATTTCTTTGGAAATGGAGGAATGGACTTTTTCAAGCGCGATGACTGTCCAACCCACTGTTTTAGAACCAAACCTGCTAAATTGAAACACTAAAAAATGAGGACTCACGCGTCTGGAACCATCTATTTCCTTTGTCCAACATACCTGAAACAATGAAAATCGATATCGGTAAAACATGGCATTTTGATGATAATATTATTATTATGTATTTATGGACAAACTCTAATTACAAATTGGAAAATATAATAATTGGATCCATCCATCAGATGATCAGTTTTCAATAGAGTCCTAGCCATTAGACTGATAACACAACAAACTGAGTAATTAAATTATGCAAATTAACTGGGTGAGCTTCTAAAAGCTCAGTTGAAATGTTATTAATATTAATACATAAATTTCGTTATTAAAAAAAATTCTTCCGTAATTTCCAGTTTTTTAAATTTCTGTTTTGAGATCAGGGATGACATTTTGGCACGTAGGATAGAGAAATGTCGAAATTGGCTCTTCTTCACCAGCTTCAGCTCCTCGGTCAGCTACCTCGTTATCCTACATGCCCGTAATCCGAGATGGAGTAACAGAAATCTCAAGACTCTTGAGCCTACTCACGCTGAGCACTCGTCAACGAAATATTTGTGAATTCCAGTCTAAAGCACTCCGCTCTACTACAATAGAGTGTGACCTATCCTGTCCAATTTTCTCTCCTTTATCTCTATAGAAATAGATTTCTGGTAGGTTCGAAACAACAACTCGTCGTTGGAGATACCATACCTCTGCACACCATACCTGCAAAATATGCCTTACGCGTCGGTTAACAAAAATCTGGAGCTTGTTGGTCAAGACTTTTGTGAACTTCCACGTTCGCATCCAGACGGGAGAACTGATTTCACATTCGTATCAAACAGATGTGTTTGTGTACTAATAACATTATGGTATAAATTTCAAATACTTTCAAGAACTTTCAACAATATCCAAAGTAATTGAGGAGGCTCAAACGGCCGTAAACCATGGCGGACTTCTTTTAGTTGAAAAAATTTATTCGGACGACAAAAATAACAAGAAATCCGCTAAGCCTAGGTCCCCGGTGTTTTGTCGGTACCTCCACTCAGCTCGACTCAAAGTGGATTTCACAGCACAAACTCTCTCCCCAGTTTGTATTCTTGTGTGGTTGCGAGCGGCGGAGTCTAATCGATCGTTCACCCTCTTCCTTCGCCTACCCGCACCACAAATGAATAAATAAAAAGGACTCCATCCCATCAAACAGCTCCTGAGCTTCCTCTGACCAACTTGTTTTTCGTTTCAACTTTTTCAGGCTTTAGCAATTGATGAACAGTCGTTCATGAGTAATTGAAAAAATTTGTCGAAAATATACGGAGGCGCTAAAATTTGCAAGGTATCTATCAGCGGACTTCACCGAACACCATCCTGAACTTTTTTTTAAATTGTGGTTCTTTACATCAGTTTAGGTAGTTCAAAAATCACTCTAGAAATATTCATTTATCTCCATAAATCGTAAACCACCAATTCGATGTTTCCTTCGGCTGAAATGCCTAAATAGAAGAGAAAAGAAAAGCTAGTGCATAGATATTTACTAAATAGTAAATATAGTACATTTAGTAAATATCTACGGTTTAGTGTAACCGAGCTAACTCATTCTTCCATAACATCCTTTTTCTAGTAGCAAATATGGTCCACTGCTATTCCTCTTTCT
This sequence comes from Apolygus lucorum, assembly GCA_009739505.2. Classification (NCBI taxonomy): domain Eukaryota; kingdom Metazoa; phylum Arthropoda; class Insecta; order Hemiptera; family Miridae; genus Apolygus; species Apolygus lucorum. The sequence continues at coordinate 40,718,264 of CM019168.2, read as the reverse complement.
CTAGAGGATTACCAATTACTTAACTAAATAAGCATACTAGTTCATCACTTAGGTCAATAAATTTTGAATGCTGATGAAGTTGTAAAAAATATTTTTGTAACTGACGAACATATTATACTTAACTTTGATTTTCATACCCATCTTCAAAGGAATATTTGAGAATTTCCCCAAATTTTCAAACTTAAATTTCAATCTATTTCCTTCAATTTCAATCACTTTTTCAAACTTCATTTTGTAGATTTCAAATCCACATTTTCGTTTAGTTTAAATTTCAAAAAGTTTAATTAGAACATTTAGAAAAATTTATAGGTTCCCTCTAACCGAGGTGTACTCGAGATGAATGTTACGTTGTACACACTATACAAACCGATGATATTCCACTTCAAGCATAACTATACGTGATATTTCGAATCGTAATTTGATTGATGAGCTAAAATCATACTCAAGTTCCAGAAAGTTATTAAGGTCATCATATTTTACAATAAGTCATAAACTTTTAATTCTAATCCGATCAAACCCAAAGAAAAAAACTGACAGGAACTTTAAACGAAAGAAAACATCAATAGATCGGAAATAATAATAATTGCCAGCTCTAATCAAATGATGACGGCATCATTACAATAACGACTGTAAAACCATAAATTAACCAATTTCAAGCGCATTTCTTGCCTTCATAGTGCTCTGACGCCCATAAATCGTCCGTCACACTGAACGCCCTGGCCACATTTTATCATTTTGGACACCCGCCAAGTCCACAATAACTCGTGTTTGGCTGGTTTCGACCTCTACTTTCTGCTTTGTTGTTATTTACATTGAGGTTCCTAAGAACCTTGATAGCATTACATTGGCGTAGCCGAGAAGGTAATTAATTTATCGAAGTCATTGTAAAATAATAGTGGTGCTCGAATTATTTAATTTTCATCACTTCATATCCATTTCTTTATTTTAGGACCCCCGATACAACCAAGATTCCCTCTAGCGAAATTCACTTGATTACTTGTTTATAATTCTGTATTTCCGTAAGTAATCGAAAACAGTTTAATCTGTGAGTTTATAAATTTAATATATATATATATTTTAAATTCCCATTTATTTAGGAATATTAAGTACAACATAACATGAAAAGGATTATGATTTAATTTATTTAAATATTGCTACTTTCCATTGAAAGTTATAAACTTGCGCTGTGAGAAAGAGTTTGTGAAACAACTCGAAGTGGTAATTTTCCTTATAATGGTCAACTATTGAAATCAGCACAAGTGGGAAACGTTACTGTATACAAATTCCTCCTCTCACTCTTTTCCCACGTGCGAGAGCGAGGTGGAGTTTTTTCAGCTCTGACGTCTATTCATTTTGACACGCTTTTTCCTCCTCCTGTTTCACCCAATTCCAGTCATTTCCTACCCGTCATATTGCACTTTCTGGAAAGCTCTCCGTTTGATCTTTGACTTGGAAAGATAAAGAAGAGACACAACAATTCTCATTTAGAACAAACTAGCGGGTAAAGAAGGAACACAAGTAAATTATGGATGGTTCGTGTTAGCTAAACAGCAAGGTAATGCAAAAAACGGTTAAATCACAGAGGCTAGTTGATATTTCAACGTTACCGTGTTCTTGAATAGTATAAATCCAAGGCCTCCGATTCACCTTGCAAATTATTGTTTTCTGTACAAAATGGTTAAAAATTATATACTACATATCGTAGGGAATGTTACACTGATCAAGAATACTATTTACATTAAGACTTCCTGATGTGATTCTCACAAAATAGTGGATGGTGGTTCTAGTGGTACCTAGTTGTAGTTCATTGTTTTCAACCTTTCGAATTGAGCAAGAAAAAAATTCCACCTTAATATTTGATGGTTTACGTTTCAAGGTACAAATTGTGAATTCCACCTTAATATTTGATGGTTTACGTTTCAAGGTACACATTGTGAAATGCAAAAATCGGATAAAAATGTTTCCGTCTGTCGTACGTGGACCGATTTTGTTGAAATTTGGTACATCGGCTCCCTTTGGGGTCTAGTTTTTGTTGGGCCCCGAAGGTTTAGGTTATTGTCACTTCTACGGGGTAAAAAGTGGGAGAAAACGTTTTCGAAACGCCATATCTCGAAAACTTTCAACATTGTTTTTTCATTAATTTAAAATAACATCGATTTTGAATTATTTTTCGAACCTTTAGCTTAATGAGGATAATTAATTACCTAATTAGTGATTGATCATGAAGTTTTTTTCATCAATTCAAGATAGTGTTCAATTTCTAGAAACGAATGAAACCACCCAGGCGATATGCTGAGGAGGGTATTTCATAAATCAAATATCTTTCATCAATGTCCACGTGCCACAAACGAGCATTTTCCTAAAGATACATCTGTACTCGTAAGCTCATACTCATTTACCTTGTGATTATTCGTTTCATAATATTTCAACTTCGTCTCAATTATGTCATAACTCCAATTTCTTGATTTTTCTTATCGTTCACCTTTCTCAGACACTAAGTGTAGATTCTGATGTTTTGAACTGTTTTTGTTTAGAATTGACAAAACATGTAAGGTGCAATCCATTTTATGTTACAGATATGCCTTCGCTACCACGACTCTCCCCGTATCTTCATTGATAGTCTGGTGAAACACGCCGTACCTTCCTGGTAAGTTTCTTGAGTTCACTCAGCTAGACTCACTATTGGGGAACATGGTTAACTTCAATACGTGAAACGATACATGATTTGATCAACACTAAAGGCTTACTAACCAGTTAGATCTACCTGAAGGGCAAAAATATTGTAACATTGATCATGTTAGATATTTACGGGGCACTGTGTATTTTACTACGTACCAGCTGTAAGTGTTCTGGGCGAATTTGAGTAATAATTCTCCTGAATTTCAAACTTCTTCATTGTCGGAATTCCAAACCCCTCTTAGTTGCAACACATCCTGCATAATTTGAGTGCTAATGTTAACCAAAGCGCTTGTTCTGTCCAACGAGGCAGACAAACTTCATCTGAACTCATAATTATCCCACGCGTCGCGTATCGAATTGATTCGCAAGCCTTTCGTTCGGTTCTGTTTACATTTTAAATCTTTAACGACCTCTCGTCGGCGATACACAACTACCGCTTAGAACGACATCTTTATTGCTGTTTCAATCGAACCTCGATGAATAAATTAATAGTTGCCTTCCACTCTTCCACCATTTGACTCCTAACCACTGCATAGAATTGTATTGACGTTCAGTATCTTTCTTTTACCTACCGTTTAGATGTGATGATTGTGCAAATATATACGATTTTCGAAGACGATGGACATCAAATCTGTGGTTAAAAATAATTGGAACTATGTGTTCCTCCACCAACAGCATGGAGTTCCACAAACTGAGCCTGACTACCAAAGCACCATTGTTCAGGTCGAAATTACGTCCGATTTGTGCGATAAATAGGTGGGAGGAGAGCTTGAGACGTAGGTAAAGGTCATGAAGGTAAACGTCATGAACCCGTGTTTGTATAGAAGCTTATTAAAATTGACAGTAATTCAATGTTTCAAGGTGGCTTTTCATATCGTTAAGAATCGGTAAACAGCTTTTAGGGACCACTGAAAGTCAGCTCCCCTACATAGATTCTAGAGCGCTAGAGTTCGGTACATTTTTGGGGGTCATTGACAGTTATTGGATAGGTTTTATTGCTCATCTGTATGAGCAATAAAACGTGCTTCTCTCCTATTCATCAAGGCGGTGGAATTCGATTATCAGCCTCAGGAAACCTTTGAAAGCGATCGGGATAAATACAGGTTAGTTACCGAAGACATAAAGTCCCTCCTCTACCGTTCATCAAAGAACGCTGAGATTTGGCACTCACTTTCAAAGAACGTACGTAGGTATGCTTAACGGAAATATCCTATTTGATTCGCAATGGTTTCATGACCCTAGATTTAATTTCATTTGCCCTAATTTAACAAAATATTTCATTTGCTTTGGAAAAGGTTTCAATTGGCATGGTAAAGGTATCCTTTGGCCTAGAAAAGGAATCATTTGGCCTGGAAAAGGTTTCATTTGGCCTGGAAAAGGTTTCATTTGGCCTGGAAAAGGTATCAATTGGCGTGACAAAGGCGCTTTGAAATCGGTCAAAAACGCTGCACATTTTGAATCGATCAATTTTGGTACATTTGGGACTAGCAAAGTCATACCAACAATTGAGCTCCTGCCTCCAATAAGGTATGGTTATTGAAGTAATCTTCGCACCAAGTAGCGTACACTTGGTGCGCAACGCACGGGTAACTAGCTATTACTTTCGTAATCCTCTTATGGAGCATGGTGGAGATGAAAAAATGATTAGGTACCTGCCTAGTAAAAGGGGCATCAGACAGTACGAGTCCAGAGGCGATTCCAAGCACGTAAGGAGGCCGGCAGTAAAAACCAACGTGATGGTCGAGCCATATGAACCCCCTCACCTACACACAAAACACTTCCACCCACTAGGGCTCGCAGGGCGTAGATGCGATGGGACGATCTGCATTCCACGGAGAAGAATCTTAGGTATTGAAGTACCAAAATTCTACTTTGGAGAATACCCATACTCTCCCAAACACAAGGTGGAGGAAAAGATAGTACGGAATGGGCTATAGATATTACTACCAATGATAGTTGCACGTTCAACTCAGGTTCTGACAAATGCAATTTGGTCCTGACCAGAGTTGGCAAAAGGAGTTGCTATAACTACACACCAACTCGTTGAGATTCACTAATCATGTCTTTTGTTGACGGACGCCGGCTGGCGTTTAAAAATGCCTGTTCTTTTTAGTGCTGATTCAACGCCTATTGTGTCGACAAAGAGGATTCTGCAACCAAGACTGACCTAATTTTATCAGTTGGAACCCTTGCCCTCCTATCTCATAGACAGGCCTTGTTCGTGAGATTCCCGTTGATATTATTCACGTGTCACATTTCATCTTACAACCATTGTATTAGGATGGATTAAGTTTGATCAGACGTAAACTTTTTTGCTCTCCTCTGTACTGAAGATAGGGAAACTTTCGTATCCATGCAGAAGAACAAAAAATAATGTATGTATATGAGAATCGATCCACGAATACAAAGTATACGTCCGAAAGGATCAGGAATGGGGTCCAACAAAAACTCCCACCATCAATGCTCAGCAGCAAAATTTGCTTAGTTACTCATTTATTAACAATTTTTCGCCGACATAAATCTGACTGGGAATACACGAGTTTGGATTCATGTGCCCACTAATTTACTTCCGAGCCCTGATAAAGGCCGAAAGCACGAAGAGTTGTTGGTCTCACTCCATATATTTTAACTTCGTTACAAGGTCCAAATAATTTGGATCTAGAAATTCAGCAGTTTTACGTACATCCACTGTTTTATAATACAACCAATCACATATTGTCATTGTTATTCGATGAGAAGAATAACATAACACTGCACTGGACCACTTGCAATGCTATTTATGCAAGTTTTTTTTGTGGAACATCACCGACTTGAGATTTTAAGCGAACCATCGTACCGATGAAACCCACTCAAAATTTCACTGTGAGAGAAACAAGCGTTTGGGCATTTTATTCCACAGATTATTACCGTCTCAACCGAGGGGTCCTTCAACGGTTTCGTGCCTCCCGGCCGTACTCGGTAGAACTCGGCTACCGTCGGGAGCAGCTGTGCAGACCCCCCCTCTCATCTTCCATATGATCGAAGGAAGGCCGAGGCATTTTCTCGTTGGTCGACTACGAGTCCCCCTTTGCCACGGGTCTTATCGCCGAGCTTGTTTTCCCACATCCCAAACACGGTCGAGGAGATAACAGGATATTTGAATCGGTTATTTTATTTGGTTGTAAAAGGGAGGAAAGTGCAGTAAGTCGAGAAGTAAGTCTCGTTTTCCACAGACTAGGAGCCGAACATCTGTGGTACTCGGTACTTATGAGTATTATTGGTACATGGGGATATCCGGAAGCATTCAAGCTCACTGCCAATCATAGAAAAAATACTGCACCTGCATTTCAAGGGAACAGACGAATTGAGAATGTTAATCATTAGTTTCGTCAGTACCATAATCCATTTGTACTCTCTGCGGACGAGAGGAGTGGAGAGGTTTAACTCCGTGCTCAAAGATCTCAGTTCCTCGTATGAAAAGAATCAATGGTGCTTTCTGCAGTCATAGAGCAATGACTACGCTTGACTTCAATCAGAAGAGAAGAAAGGCACCAGCAGGAAAACGTTAGCATAGCCCAGTCCAGAGCTGAGACATCCAAAAACCCACGCAATACGCGAGTCCTGGCACTATGGTGACACCATTGATTGTTGGCAACTATAAGGCCTGGGCAGAGTATGCAAGATTTTTTCGTGTACACATAACTGTAAATACTCGCTGGGTGGATGAAAATAGCTGCTACTAGAACAGGACCGTTCAACACAGGATATATCCTTATAATGCCTGAGGCATTGTGGCCTGGACTAGCTAGTAACGATACTGGACTGCTGTGGCAGAATATGTTGAGAATATCTTAAAGACAAGGATGGTAAAGGAAGTGAACGGTGACCATAGCATAATATTCTCTTGTAAAGGAATGGGAAGACACTCATGACGATGTTTTACTGAGTTAGAATCAGAATTTGGAAGGCTTGTGCTCACAGGAGTCATTTTGGATCGTACTCCAAAATAAGTGTGGTTGAAACCATTCGAAAATTTCGTTGAAAACTCAACAAAAAAAATGTTCAGGTATATTCATTTTCGGTGGTCACCTTGCATAAGCTGACCACATATAATAACTTGATAGTAATATATCAATTATGTAAGTCATACATCAAGTAATAATTACTATTGTAATAATCATCGCGGGAACTGGGATGTATTTTAGTAGTTGCCTTCTATTCCACTTAGTGCTGGAACTCGTGTTGATGTTTCAGAGCTCGCGTGACCCCAGCTCATAACCTAGTCACAATTTATCCTCTTTGCCTCCTGTTCCTAACGTTTTCCACCGTTCGCCGACTCAAGTTTCTCCACTTTTCACATTTACACGGCTACAAAGTGTAATGGGCGCACCGGAATCATCCGCTGTAAATGGGTGGAAATGCGGATGTTCGTTTAGACTTTTAGGAGTTTGCAACGAGGCTAAACCGGCCAGTAACTTAACCATTCTGACCCAGTCAAAGTTGTTGAGAACTGAGCAAATGTTTCTAGAACAAAAAATTTAGGTACAGCTACCTTAGGTCTTGTACATCATTGGGGAATAGGTTGCACGTGACAGGTGGATCGCAAACTTCAAGTACGATCTCCTGACATTTCGACGATTTGTATACAGTAAAAATTGTTGTAAACTGAATACTCGCCTCACATCTCTTTCTTGGACGACCTCTTTCCGTCGTCCTAGGGGCTGCTTCAGGTAAACCTTCTTAGAGATTCTTTCATCTTCCATCCTTTCCAGGAATCCATCCCATCTCAGCCTCGCACCTCTAATTTCGACGTCCTTATCGGGTGCACGACATCTGGTATTAGTGCGGATTTTCCATTTCCCATTCGCGCATACTTGACCGAAAATCTTCCTCGGAACCTTTCGTTCCCAGATAGCGAGTTTTCGTTCATCGGCTTGAGTGAGACGCCGCGTTTCTGGGCAGTGAAGAATAATATTCTTGTGCAGGACAATCCATCGTCCAATATTATTGGACGATGGATTGTCCTACACAAGAGCAGTTTCGACTTTCATGACAGCTTTCCGGTGCTAAGCATTGGAAGAAAAGCAAACATAATTGTACACATATTTTCAGCAACCAATCGCTGTTTAATTTTGCAGCTACTTTATTTTGTTATGTCAAGGTAGAGCCCGAGTACTTGAACATTTTTTACCACATTCCGGGGCATTAACGGAGCTGTGTTTGCGCCTGTCACCACGTACTTGGTTTTATCTACGTTTACCTTGAGCCCAACGGCATCTGCTTCTCTTTTGCTGAGTACTCGAATCTAAAACCAAAACTCTAGCCAAAACGTACAGCTAGAGGCAGCTCTTATAAGTTTTCATGTCGATAGGCTGCACCGTGAAGGGAGAGAGGGGTCCACACTAGCTGACTGAAATTTCATCAGTTTGTGGCTAACTTCCAGTCAAAGATTCTGGCAGCTGGGCATCTGTTTTTAGGTAAAAATATAGGTAGTGGTACAAAGGCGGCTCGAGGAAGTTATAGTTTCAAGTCCAAGTCAAACTGGGCACCTGTTTATACGTCAAAATGCATTGCTAGGTACTGGAGGCAACCTTGCAAGTTACTGTCGTATCGATGGCACGTTACCGATCGATAAATTTTGAAGGATCTCCTGACCGCATCTTTACCATCTTTTCAGTCAAATTTTAGCGAATGTTGAATCAAGTCTTATGGTTGATTTTTGTAAATTAATTAATTTACAGCATTGTTAACATCTGAACTTTCTGGTTTATGTATAGGTACTATTCACAGAAGATACCATTGATGATATAATATCACAGATTATTAGTACTGCACCAATGCAGCCAAGGAGGGTAAAAAATATGCAAAATCACAAGGGTTAATGTGTGATTAATTCAACAACAGAACAATGTCAGGACAACAACGTCAGTGAACAACATCAGAAATGAAGATAGAAAGGTCGAGTCACTGCAGTGTACAACAAAACTCATTCTCGGGAGGCGTAAATTAGAACAACAAATAATAATGGTTCTTCTGTCTAGATATTCAACAGCCTAGATATTCAACAGCCTCAAACACTCGCTACAGGAGGGCCTAAATACACATAATTAAATGGTAATTCAGCGGAGGCTCTTGGGAAAGGTCTTCCAGGATGCTTGATTAAGGGCACTCAGGTTAAACGATAAAATGACTAGTCCTTCACACAATTCATGGAAGAGAGAAGAGATTACACTTTCTACCCAATTTTGTAGAGAATTTTCAGAAAACAATAAAACACGTAACCATCAATGAAAAATGATAACCCAACAATAAAAACAAAATAAAATACGTAATCGGGTACGTTTTAAGAGGGAGTAATATCGCAGTAAATAAATAGCATCTATGTGCAACTCACAACGTTCGTTTTCTTACTGAAATTGAGGCCGAAAAGTTGAAAAAATAATTAAACAAAATGACTGACTGAGAAGAACATTGCTGTTCGAAATCAATATGAACGAGATAGTAATGAGTCGGTATACAACGTTCTTCCATAGAAGAGAGATCTGATTTCGTGTGCTAATCGACAAGGACTGGCGTATTCTTCTGAGTTGAAACAGAACTCAAAAAATGGTAAAATAAGGAAAAGAGAGAGAAAAAAAACAATTTGTCACATACCTACAACGTTGTTTTCCCAAAACACGGCGGTCTAATCTAAAAGAGATATATTTGTCAATTTATTAATCTTTCAGAAATGAAGGGTACTGATGAAAATCGCCTCTGTCCACTTTTTTCATAATTTGATCTGAGTTTGCCAGTTTGTGGCTTTTGAAGAATGAAATCGATTGATGGGGAGCAAAGGGCTCTAAAACGGCCTCTGGAGGAGGAACTGGAGAAAACAGCCAGAGTCCTTGCTCTGAAAGAACCTCCTCAGTCCATTTTTACCTATACCGAAGCTTGGAGCGCTCTGTGTAATTCGTCATCCAGTGCTTTCATATACTCGTAGTATTATTTACAATGTTCATGGACCGTCATTTTTTTTTTTTTTTTTTTGGAAAATACAAAACATTCCGTAAAACACAATTTATAAAAAACCAAGAAAATTGAGGAATCTCTTTGTATAGGGGAAAACTATTATAAAACTAGCAAAATACACAAATCTGCAACGTTTATCACAATTCCTGGTTCGCCCTAGAGCCGGAGATTTCGACAATAATTTGATTTCCGAAGTAGTCAGACCTCTGATTCCAGCGATGAAGAATACAAAGATCATACACCGACTGACTGTTGATAAATACAGATTTCCATTGGAAAAGATGCCTCCGTCTAGACAATTCCATTTTCTTTATTACTGAAAAATGTTTTTCCATTTCAATACAAGTTTTTAAACCCAAAAAATTTGTTTTGTAATTTATGTTCAATTTCCTCAGTTTCCAAGTGACATGAAACTTTATATTTAATTTTTCCCGAAACCAGGCCTTTGAGACACTGGTAATTATTCCTCGGGATCTTTCAAATACTAATCTTTCGAATGTCTAAAAGGAAGAGATTACGAAAAATCATATCTAATTTGAAGAGCAGATACAAGATAACCAATAGTCATCACCATCTAATAGCAAAAGTTGGAAGCAAGGATTAGTATAGCAGGCTATGATTAAATTAATGATTATTCAGCGAGAGAATAAAAAGGTTTTGTCAAAGATTCGATCTCTTTGAGTGGCTGACAAAAATACGAAACTCAATAACAGCTCAATTTCCAAGTCAAAGTTGCTTTCAAGGTTCTCAGCCGGCCTTCTTTCACCCATTGCCTTTACTTGTCCATGACAAGTGTCTTGTCACGGAATAGATTCTACAACTCCTACTAGTTTAAACCAACGGTCAATCATTGAAATATAGTAAATGTTACGTTCCATCGGGTTAATTGGAAATAATTAAGTTGACAACATACGGATTGCCGTTCTTTGAACATTGCGATTATCTCTAAACGAAACTGGAGGAACTCGGACATTTCTGGTTCAACGTTTTTTCAACGTTCCAAAGATTGAAAGGAAAGTATTGCAATTGGCTTGAATCAATATTTCCGTATCCACTGACTTTTCAGATATATCATTTCTGAGTTGGGGAAAATGTACAATATGTGTCTATTGTTCGAACTCACGCTTTTTAATTTCCGACACCAACTAAAGTGGGCGATTAGCGACAATTGAAGCTTCAGGGAGATTATTTGTATAGTCTGTGAATTTTGAAGATTCTTCTGATTTACGTGAGTTTTACAGAAGAATCTTCTCTAATCAGTGGTGCTATCAGTCAGCTGTGGACACACTTCAAGCCGCATACAAGGCTCAGTGAAATAATATACAGGGTGTAACACTATAAGAACGTCAACCCGAAAAATTTCGCAAAAATGCCTTCTAGCAATTTTTGTTTAATCCCTCGTTTTTCCAAGTATTTACAATTATAAGATTTTTAAAACAAAATGTGTTTTAGCCATGGACTAACTAGCCAAAATTCTTGCTCTATTCCAAAGGCTTATTATTGAAAATAATGAAGCAAAAGCTAACGAAATTTCATAACGAAATCTGGGACGAAACATGGATACCGATGATACCGAACTAAGGTTCGTGTAACATGGTGTAACCTATGAGATATTTACATCTATTATCAAAATAATAGACAGATGTTCAATATGTCTATTTGCGATCATTGAATATTGCATATAATATATGCAATATATTCAGGCATATATATGCAATATGTAACATACGCAATATGTGCATGCAATGCATAATATATGCAATATTCAGGGGCTAAATGTTGATCTGATTTAGTGGGATGAAAGTAGCGAAATTATGTAAAACGCGTGAGCTAAAACACATCGTGTGTTTCAATAATTTCTTCCGAAGTATGTAAATAGAGGTAACCGGGGGTAAAGGCTTGCCCCCAGGCGAGGCGCGGAGCGCCGAGTTTTAGTTTTTTTAAACTTTATGTCACTAAAACATCCGTAACTCCCTTTGGATGCAGTAAAAAATTAAAACTAATTATACCGTTGGAAAAGCGTTTAATTTCCCACCTTTCTGTTACAGAATTGAAATTTTTCAAGTACATAATAAAAGGGAAAAATTGGCCTGAAGAGTAAAATTTGAGGTTTTTTCAATCGTTTGAAAGAAATAGTAGTCATACTCGATTGTTTTCCACTGTAATCTGAAAAGTTGACCGAAAAGCTCAGCTTTCCAACGGTATGGTCAGAATCGTTTCCAATATTTTTATCAGTGGAGAAAACCGCGCTTGAATGCGAAAAAACGTGATTTGAAGGTTTGACGGGAGGATTCGTGGTTGGATGGAGAGTGAGGAGCGGCGGTGGAGGAGACACCCCGAATCCTACCGTCAAACCGTCGGTTTCGTTGAAAAAAAATTCACGTTTTTTCGCATTCAAGCGCGGTTTTCTCCACTAATAAAAATATTTGAAATAATTCTGACCATACCGTTGGAAAGCTGAGCTTTTGGGTCAACTTTTGAGGTGACAGAGGGAAACAATCGAGTATGTCTACTAGTTCTTTCAAACGATTGAAAAAACCTCAAATTTAGAAGATTTGACTAATTTTACTCTTCAGACCAATTTTTCCCTTTTATTATGTTCTTGAAACATTGTAATTCTGTAACAGGAAGATGGGAAATTTAACGCTCTTTCCAACGGTATAATGGGGTGTGAAAAACTGTTTATTGTTATTTGTAATCTAAACTAGACCTCTTTCTGAGAATTTTGACATCAACCGCGACCTTCTAGCGTGAGAAGACCTTTTTCTATGATTTTTCAAAGTTTCGAATGTTTATGACGTCACAGTGGGCTGGGGGGTCCCGCCCAGGCGAGAGGGGCGCGTGACGTCATAAACATTCGTAACTGAAAAATCATAGAAAAAGATCTATTCATCCAAAAAGAGAACGGCTGGTGTCAAAATTCTCAGGAAGAGAATTCTCTGACTTTCGATTAAAAGTTTTTTTTTTAATCAGACGCACCCCCATTAGTTTTATTGTTTACTGTATCCAAAGGGAGTTACGGACGTTTTAGTGACATAAAGTAAAAAAAAAACGGAGAAAATCTTAAAATTTTAACAACTTGAAAAACAAGAGGTTGAACGAAAATTGCTAGGAGGCATTTTCGAAGGGAAATTCTTACAGCGTTACACCCTGTACAGTCATCACCAACTAGCAGTATGACCACAAGTTACAAGCAAGGAGTGCCAATTTAAGGATGTTGACGCAGTTAAAAATAGAGACGATTACACTCGTGATGTATTTATTAGGAGTTTGCTTTCTTCTGAAATACATCAGCGCTTAGTAGAGAACTATTATGTTTGAAATGGGGCTGTGTATAAGCAGAAAAATTTTATGTTGTACTGGAATATTTGACTAGTGAGAGCGAACTCGGACACAATATTTCAGTGCATCTCTACTAACATCCGCCTCAGCTAACGAATTACAGGAAGACTGCTATTTGACCAGTGTGAACACCGAGGTGGTTCTGAAGCTCTTGCTGAGTTTCACAGATGCACAGATAAACATGAGATGAAATTCGTGACGAGGGGTAGAAGCGAGAAGAGCCGTAGGGCAAGATAGTCGAACGAAGGGTGCGGGAGAGCCAGGGTCGGCCTTCCTACCCTCCCTTCTGCTGAAAGTAGAGAAATCAATACTATTTCCCCCTCTCCCCTCCCCACCGTCACCTTTCCTGCTGGGTTTTAAACCACTTGCTCTCGTTTGGTCCTGATACCGCATCGCGACCAGCTCCCAATCACGGAAGTGTGAATTATTGTGACCAAGTACGTTTGGGTGGGGTCGCAGGGCAATTTTGACTTCTCATATTCTCATGCGGGCACATACCCGTGTGAATTCGATTCAATAAATCTTTATTCGTTACACAAAACAAAATCGTACATGAATGTGACATTGGTTACATAATATGGTATTGGGAAGGTATAGAAGGTGGTTTGGTGAATTTATTATATAATATATGCGAGGTGTTGTGGGAGCGCTAAAAGCGCGAGTCCAGCCGGAAAGCCTGGCCGGACCCGGACCCAACCACCATGGCAGCTCCCGGGGCTACCTCCTAATATTAGGTAGACAGCCCTATCGTTTACAAACGTCGCAGAGCGTACCAGGCAAGCCGCCCCCGGACCGACTTCCAGACTACCCACACGTCCCCAACCAGGGGACTTTAAAATTGTACGTGAAAACAATTAATAAACAAACAGTATAACTAACAAACACGGATATCACGATAAACTATCACAGATTAATTAAAAAGATACATCACTGTTATGGATATAAATGCTGTTATGGAAAAAACATGAAAAACTTGTAATGAATCAATACTTGATGATGATGACGGGCCTATATCCACTTGAAATGTTTTGTGGGAAATTAAGAAAACTAATTTCATGGCGAGGGAGGTTGTCTTGGGTTCCCAAATTTTCCAAATTGTTTGTTCATAGAACTTTTCATTGTAAGACCTAATTTCGAAATTTTGGGGTGCGTTTAGAGGGAGACACGGCCATCTCTTATCTGGGTATAAACCCATTGAATAAAAAACGATGGATAAGAGCGACTTTGAAATAAACGAGTTTTTGGTAGTGTGAGGAAAAGTCTCATTTTCATTTTCTTTTATTTGTTTACCTATTACTTTCAATAATGAACCTTCAGAATCGAGCAAGAAAAAATATTCTAATCCCTCTCAAAATTTGATCGTTTACGTTTCAAGGTATGTAAAATCCAAAAACCTAATAAAAATAAATGTGTTAGGTAAGTGTTAATTGAAAACCATGGGATGTAAGCCGGTTTTTTGGCAAACCCGATTTTTAGCAAGCTTTTAAAGGGGGATACAAAACGTTTCGGAAGGAATTCAACTCGTGAGGTGATAGGCCTAATTTCAAACATTCAGAATCCGCGAAAAAAAGTGTTAAAAATGGATATAAGCCCGTTTGAAAGAAAACTCTTCATATGGAATCGATATAGTAGTATTGTAACCAATAAATAAGCTGTATCTCTGAAGCATTTTAAGCAAACCATTTGACAACGGCATTATTTTCTGAATTAGCAAGTACCTACCTATTTATTAATAAAAACGGAGTTGAGTAGAACGTTGTCTATTTCCACGAAAATAATGAGTTACAAGTTTAATCGATTTCGACGGTTAGGTCATCTTCAGTAACAAACATCAGTAACAATAACTGAGTTATTGTTTGTTACTGATGATGACCTAACCGTCGAAATCGATTGAACTTGAAACTCATTATTTTCGTGGAAATAGACAACGTTCTACTCAACTCTGTTTTTATTAAAATGGTTTTCCACAATCTCATCGCGAGTGATTTTATTCGTACCTATTTATTCTTTCAAACCTAGCGAGCAAATTTTCAATTATTCAAATCGCCTGGAATAAAAAGACCGGGTTTTCGAATAGTTTTCATTGAATGCCCAAAACTGGCACTCCATACGATATTCTCTGGGGTATTATTATGTAGAGTTTCCATCCACTTGATAATTATTTATGTTATATAACACACATTATATAATATAAATAAATAAAATATAAAAATTACAATCAATAATAATGATTATTTATCGAGAAACCATTGGTGAATAGTTTGATGTCAGTGTTCAGTTGTCAACATCACTGATTAAGTTAAATATTGTGAGATTCCTATTGAGGTACATAAGCCCTTGGATTTGAGTTTCATTTTTTCAAAAACTAAGCTGTAAAACCATAAGTGAACTTATGGACAGATGAAGTAGAAAGTTTGGTTCATCACGAGGTGGAGCGAGTATTATGCCTCCTTCATCGAATGTGTTGAACTGTACTTCAAAAATATTCTCTTGCTTTAAGCCATCTCTGAAACGTAAGTCCTCTGGTGAGATTTCATCATGTAAATCGCTACCAGAGTTGTATTCGTAACTGTTACTGCTGCTTTAATTATTGTAAACTCCACTTTCAATGGCTTCATCTTGACACCTCAATCTTGAGGTCCTCTTCTACTTAACCTTAAGAGGCTTTGTCCTCGAAATTTGCTTTAATCGACTAGACAAGTTCCCCCCGACCAGCCGTTGTATCTAGCACAATACTATTCAGGTATGTGTTCTCCGAACTATGGTAGACCCGATAAGGTGTTTGATTGAGGAGTTTGATGAATCTTCTCTGCCATTATTCTGAGCTTGCCAACCGTTATGAGATGGAACAAGTCAACCGTCGCTATGGGTGGCGTCAGGACGGGGCTTCACTTCCAGCTCTGGATGTTGGAGGCTCAGCGGGACGTCTGTTACGTCATTCGACCGATCCCTCCCAGAGCGCCACTAACTCACTTCTTAACGGGCCTCAACTCTGCTCGAATCTCCCCTACGTGAGATGAGATAATTTCTTTCGGGTTACAATTAAATTGTAGATCCTACTGAAGATAGATAGAAATACTAGTGTTTCAGTAGTACTCTACTAGTTCTCTACTTTCATTGAATTTTGTTCATGTAAATTTAAAAAACAGAAAATGTTGGAATAAATCGTTTCAACTATACAGGGGAACTCGAAGCGATGACAATCAGTCGACTTAACTTGACTTTTCCCTATGACCTCTGACTGTGCTATACCCACCGTGGTATTTTGGTGGGTTTCAACTGAAGGCCCCGATTTTTTAATGTTGTCTCCTTATAGGGAGAGAATCGCCACCAATGCTCCCCTAGAGGCTAAACACTAAATTTCAGTTATCTAGGATGTACAGGAGAGTAGTTTGCCTCCAGTGGTCTCATAGAAGCTTTGAAATTTTTTTATTGGCACTACTATCCAAGAAGGGTCAGTCCCTTCTTCAATAAATTCTTCCAACCGCCTGGTTTTTACGCCGACGTTCCTGGATACGAAGCATACCAAACCTTAAAAAGTGAACGATATCACTTTCCCCCAAGCAACTGCTCAACTTCGAGGTTGGTCCGTGTTCTCCAGGATGGTCGGCATTACAGATTCGTCTTGGAATCCTCCTCTCGTACCTCAACAAGGCTTCCTCATCATGGACGTTCAGTGTCCAGCACATTTAGATCCGTACTTAACAATTTGATGAGTGTTTTACATAGCCGAATCTTGGAAGACCTCAAGCGGAATCTGATCAGAAGCTTTGTATCTTACCCAAAAGAAAAGTCAAGCAAGTACAAGTGATTTCACGAGTTCCTTCCAACCACTTTCACTGGTATACAAGAGGTGGAGTACAGAATCGCTTAGGGGTGAGTATGAGAGCGGTTTGCTCTTCAGCTCACACTGCTGATCTGATTCCCCCGAGATCCTTCAAGCCCGCATCCAGGAGTATCCAAGACGGTGTAGTCTCCACACACCTTAACCAACTTCCCTGTATTATTTCCAGACGCTTTCGTCGTCTTTGAGAAACTATGTTTTAGATTGAACAGAAGAGATTCTATCAAGCAGGCACGTGAACCGTATTGTCATTGCTAGTCAATTAGGTAGGTTTTACCGGTCAAAGTAAATCTTAGTATTCCTGGTGATAAGCCCGAAGGGTCTGCTATAATACTACATAATCGGATTCTCAGTGGCAGTGTAGAGATGGAGCAGACCTGATGGACGAAAGCAGAAAATATATAACAGAGCTTCCTTGAGTGAAGTTCTTGACAACCTCTCCATCATTAGTCTACATCATTCATTTTTATTTCTTGTATGGAAGCTTTGTAGAAAATGAACAGTGCCATTAAAGTCGATAACAACGTTACTACTATTAGCAGAATCAATCAGATCAACAGCGATACTGTGACAGTTGAGCCCAAGCTACCCGTGGTTAGCGTGATTGGCCATCGATCGCTTCTTACGGAGGTGGCTTCATCAAAATCCACAGGTAATTTTCCTAACGGCGAAGTTTTTTTTTTCTTTCCCTGTCGACGAAATTACTTTCGTTTGGGAAACGTTGGGTGCCGTCGATTTGAAATTCAAAGCGGAGCCCGAAGGCAAAGCCGCAAGGTTGCGAGGGGCGCGATCTCCCTTTGTTGAAGCGGTTTCAAACCGCGATGGAAACTCGACGCTCGTAGAAGCTTTTCCAAGAATATCACGTTGAATAACAGGAAGCTGCGAAGCACCAACCTAATTGATTTCAGGGAATAATTCCCCGGCATAACCCTGAACCTGACCTTGCAATTCCCCGATTAAATTCAACGTCAATGTTGACGTCAGCTCGTAACGAGTAGAAAATTTAATACTATTTCGTCGGAAATCAGCATCAAAATCGGAAAGCAGTAGAATCAAAACTGATGTCATGTTCAAACAAACACCTATTACCTAAAAATCGGCTACTCCAACTAAACAAATTCACACATTGAAGTCATAGAGCATCAAATTCTGCGTCAGGAGAACACCTAAATTTTAAAATTATTATTTTCTGTGATAAAATTATAATTTTCCCTGAGTAAAGATCACCCATCTGGATAGAACGGGGTTTTTTCATTCAAGCTACCTACTATAGCAATAACTTCGCAATCCGAGAGTTGTGAGTGCCTTCATTCCGAAATTTGACTCTTGGTTGTTAAGGATTTTAAATTGCTGAAAAAACCAATACTGTTTATTTAAAGTTTTTAAACTAGGTGGTCTTAAAAATTGCAGCCCTTATTTAAACGGGAAAATGTTTATTTGATTTAAAGATTCTAAGTACATTGATACGCAACCAACAAATTTTGAGGAGGGTTAAAATACTACTAAAAATAATAAACCAAAATAAAAACAAGAAATGTAATTCTTCTTCTTCTTAGGGTTCCTCTCCTATCGGAGGTTGGAAATTAAAATGGCTATTTCATTTTTATCTCTTGCAATCCGCATCAACTCTTGGCCATCACACTCGAACCATTCACGTAGATTGCTGCTCCATGATTTTCTTCTTCTGCCTCTGCTTCGTCTTCCTTCTATCCTTCCTTCAAGATAAGCTTCAGCATTTTATACTTTGTTCCCCGGTAAATGTGACCCAGATATTCTAACTTCCTCTTTTTAATGGTATGTTGCAACTCCAACGTCTTGTCAATTCTTCGACGTTGGTCACTTTATCAGTCCAGGGAATTCTGAGCATTCTACGGTAGTTTATTCGAGTCCAGGGAATTATGAGCATTCTACGGTAACACCACATCTCGAAGGCATTGATGTTTTTCTCGTTCTTCTTCTTCAGAGTAATTTTTTTTTTAAATAAATTCACTGAACCCTAAAAAACCTCGCTAGTTTATTCGAATTTATGGGCAATTAGTGCCCTACCTTCCTAGGTATTGGGTACCTGCAGCTATTTAAGAAAAATTAAATTAATTAGGGAACAAGTGGGCGTTGAAATTTTCTGCTCGACTTATAATTTGTATCTCTGCGCGACTAAATTGGAAATTTAGTTGCTCTCCTATGGCAGAATTTGATACTCTACAACTTAAATGTGTGAATTTGTTTTGTTGGAGTAACCGACTTTTAGGTAACACATGTTTCTTTGAACATGACATCAGTTTTGATTCTACTGACAGTTTTCCTAAGTGGGAGTGTAGGTTGGACACCTCTGAAATGCGAAATTTAGTGTTGGAAACCTGAATTTGAAATTTAGGTGCTTTTTTAATTTGAGTAGCAGTTTTTGAGGTACAGGTATTTGAAATGACCTCAACCCACTTTTCACACACTTTTCCCAGCCAAGCTGGGAAATTTGTCCAATACTTGACGCTATATTATGCTTAAACGACTGTACCGATTTTAATATTTGAGTAGGCCATTCGACACAGAATTTAATACTGATGAAATGTTCCGTACAATACACCATCAAGCTGTACGCAAAAAACTGAAAAAAATGCCAAAATGTCGAGGTTTTTTGGTTCTCAAACGTTATGCACTACTCAGAACATGCCAAATATATAATTTGGGTGGCCCCAGATAGATTAAAACTGTTTTCAGATTGTGTTTATTTTGTATGCAGCGCGGACTTGTTTTGGTATAATTTGCGAGGGCTACTGTTAAATACTATTCATTACCGACAGTATGGGAGAACTGTGAGAACCATCACATAGCCGCCATGGTCCGGCCGGACTACCCCTCACATATTCATTGTAAATTTATTTTGTTTAAACCTATACTTGTATATTGTTGACAAACTCGTATTTGTCTATTTTGACGAATTTATACCTGTACCAGGTGAACAAATAAAGAGTATTATTATTATAGCAAGAATCACGCTTCACATTATCAATCAAGCGAAATAATGTTACAAGTCAATATTATTCCATGTGAGGAGGCTACACTGTCCACCCAAATTGGCGGGCATTTTTTTTCACCCAATCGAGAACCATTGTGTAATTATCAGCGACTTTTTTGCCACGAAATTTGCAAAGGTTGCTCGTGTTGTTCCTTCCTGCGCCCTCCTCCGCCACGCCCCTCGTAGTTGCCATGGCAACTTGGCAATCAGCAGGCGGGCCCTTCGCTAGTTACCAAATCATTGTGATTCATTGAACCGTTTCCCTTTTCCACCCTTGAAAAGCCCTTCTGCTCGCTCACTAGTCGTTTTTCGACGGATATTCAACCACTCGGCGATAGCTGTAACCTATCTTTCGCACCTAACTCTCATTGAACTCAACTTTTACAGACCACTCCAATATCAAAGAACGAAGAAATAATTCATTTATTGATTCATCATTTGTATTGTTAAGATTTTACATTAAGCACAAACGTTTAATCTCAAAACCTAACCTTTTCATTCGTCGCCATTCAAATCGTAACCATGTATAACAAAACACGTCTGAATTCCTAACAATAATCCCTCCTTTCAAGTTCAAGTTTTTGACATTTTATGTCTTTACTATGGCACATAAATGAAAAATCGTCACGCGGGGAGCGTTATCAGGGGAGCGTTACGCGGAAATTTCTGATGATTTTTACGTACAACCAATCGTTCCTAGGGAAAACTAACTTCCTCATTTTCCACCCCACAAAAATCGTTCACCACTCATTGGAAAGCTCTCAATTTATTAAACATAAGACATAAAATGTCTCTCGTGGTTGCGTACTTGTACGAAAGCTGTATCCACCGTTTGTGTTTTTCGAGAGTTTTCGAGCTACGGCACTCTTGAAAATTTCAACCCTTAATTTTCACCCCTTAGAAGTGACTGACATCAACCAAAAGCTTCGGCACAACTAGACCCCAAATGGAGCCTACATACCAAATTTGATTTTATTTTCTCAATTTCCTATTGTCAGATATTTCCTCAGAGATTTGAGAATTTTATCCACCGTTCACCGAGGTTTTTTCCCTGCCCCTCTGCCGCCGTGAGGGCCTCTTCGTGGGAGATGTGTGCCCCAACAAAATGAAATTTTTGTGAGAAAAAAAGGAAAAAAAACTAGATGAAAATGAAATAATAGTGATTAATAACGGTTAACTATCATTATAATCCATTCAGTGAGTTTTAACAGACTAGCGTTCGGTGTCCTACCTGATAGGACACTCCTCAAGTTTTCTGCACTAGGGACGGCACGAAACCGCCGATATATCGGAGTATCGATTCTATTATTTTTATTTGGTATACTATGGTATTATTTTATTTTTATTTAGTATCGATACCCATATTTTTATCGATATTTTTTCCCAAATATCGGAGATATTGAGACTTTCTTGACGTTATAGGTACTTGTTGATAATTTTTGTAGAGCAGTAAAAAAAAAAAAAAAAAAAAAAAGACGAAAACAAAGTTGAAATTATCGAAACTTGTTGGTTTGCTCGAGAGAAACGACCACTTCAAAGGCTTGTTTTCACCGTCGATTGTTTGAAAAGTCGAAAACAAAGTTGAAATCATTGAAACTTGTTGGTTTGCTCGAGAGAAACGACCACTTCAAAGGCTTGTTTTCACCGTCGATTGATTGAAAAAGTTGAGAATGAACGTTGAAATCATCGAAACTGGTTGGTTTACTCGAGAGAAACGACCACTTCAAAGGCTTGTTTTCACCTTCGATCGTTTGAAAAAGTCGAAAATGAACGTTGAAATCAGACATTTGTTCCAGAAAATCAGACCAAGTTCCGCTACCTTGGTAGACTCGGAAGCAATTGCCTTGTGTGTGAATTCATCAGTGGAGAAGAAGTATCAAAAGCCTTCTCATAATAATGACATAACGTCATACTCGGCTTCAAAATCAAAATCATCTCTTTAAAAATCGTCACGACCGAGCTTTGCTATCAGTCAAGGATTACAGGTAGGTGAGGTTTGTTTCTCCAACTAAACATTTTGTATTCATTGTCGGCTCGAGGTTGTTGAGCGTCACTTCCGCAACAAATCCGGGCTAAAAACGAGCGTTGCTCAGAGATAATTCTCGAGATAACTTGAAAGATAACGTTACGTCTTTGATGGCTCTGTTGGGTAGATACGTACGCGTAGTTCCCGATTAGTACCTATTTTTTCGGCTTTCAAAGCCGATTTTATCTGGATAGTGGGATTTTGGTGTGATTTTTTACGTATTTTTAGCTGTAAGTAATGTGAGATAAACCGACGACAAATGAATAGTAGGTATGTAGAGTTGCAATCGACACCCTAGCTTCACCTTCTGATTCGCCGGACTCGATTGTCTTTAGGGATGGCATATCGAATGAAATGCATCTATATGCTGATCAAATGATATTTTTATATCGTCAATGAGATATCAATACCTCCGATATATCTGAGTAAATATATCGATATTTGATATTTGGACGATCTACTTGGATAAACAAATTGAAGCACAGAGGTGAGTTACGTGGTTTTAAAACAATATAAACATCATTTTGAAGACATTTATCGACATATCGGAAGATATACTTGGAAAAACTTGTCGAAGTAGGTAGGAGGATTGAAACGTTGCTAACATCATTTTGGGAAACAATATCGATATACTCGACATATTGGAAGATCTACTTGGAAAAATCGGTTGAAGTAGTAATTAACTTACTTTAAAGAGAAACTGGGTATAAATATCGAAATTCATAGTTTAAAAACTAAAAAAAAAAGTGTGAAAATGACATGGTTTCAGAGCACTAAGTCACTAGCACAGGGGTTTCGGCGTAGCAAATTTGGGTTAAACTACCCTCAAGGGTCTTAACAACTAATAAAAACTGTTGATGGGAAAAACTAGGTACTGAATAAACGGTTTTTCCCACATTTCTCTGGCAATTATTGTTAGATTTTGATGTACCAGCGGCAATTTTTCAGTTTTTCAATTCCCTAGGCCCGTGCACTAATCAATTTCTAAAATCCTTGAAAATTTCAAGTTTAGGTACAACTTTTCAAGTTTTTGCGCCTTCAATTTCGCGAAATACTGACCCGAAAAGAAGAACGAACGGCGACCGATTGTGACCCCCTTAACGCTACGTGATAAAAAGTGGAAATTTGGATTGTGGAGCACAATTTTTTTGAATTGCTCCACCAACACAAAGCTTCCTAAACTGTGATAATGAGGAAGCAAAAGTCCATAATACATCAAAAAGTGTGCCCAACTTGGCTGACGAAGTCGGGAAAAAATTGGGAAATTTCGAAAATCAACAAATTGAACGGTCACGAGTGAAGAGGTGAGCAAAATAATCAGGAGAAAGAATTCTCGATCGTGTTGACGTTATTCGATTCGCAAAATTACGAACATGAGTGTGAAATCAGTGTAATAATTTCATCTCGTTTAGTCCAGGTTACTCTGAGGCAGATAATAATGCCTACCAGTTTCGGGAGACTTGGGCTGCCTGAACACAAAGGATTCCTACCTTCAGTGAGGAAGCAAGGTTGAAATGAGAAGAAAAATATGTATCTAAGCCGTTAAGAATCAATAGAATTACCTACTTTATACTCTGGGCCGGCTTATCAGTCACATTTTACCCCGCGGCAAAGCAGATTTATCCGACGACCGTCGGGTAACTCAATCGTACGCGTTTTTCAGTCCCCAGATAACCGTTACCCGTAGTTTAAAGTTACCTGGTCGTCCGAGGGCCGGATAAAAAGTTACCGGAAGGTAACTCGATTCATCCAAGGCATCTTCACCTCAAAGAGCCAGTTCTCGTGTTTTTGTTTCACAGAACGTTCGTTTTTGCAAATTGCGTTGTTATTGCTACTGAATTATGCTACAGTCGAAAAAGGATTTGTGGGGCTCTTTTTCAGACAGCAGCGGCGAGGTGTTGTGTGTTTATGGTCGAATTCCTGTAGTAGGGGAGAAGGCCCCACACGGTAAGATCGCGGATTGACCATTTGGACCAAGTGGGACCATTGCGATTTTTTGATGAGATTTCGATTGGATAAAAGAATAAAAAATAAGAACAATAAAAAAATAAGAATAAAAAACCATGTTGGTGTCTTTTGTGGCGTCAGTAAAAGCTCTGCCAGTAAAATTGTCAAGCAGGTGTCCCTGAGAACTGCCAGGCTATCCGCCCAAGTTATCAAAATGCCAGCAACCGAGGGAGAATTTAAAAAACAAAAAAGTCAGGTTTCCTGGAGCTTTAGGTGCTATGGACTGCACGCATGTGAAAATTCAGTCGCCAGGAGGGCCTAACATACAGGTGACTTTACCAGCCAGTTAATATTTACCAGTGGGTTAATGTAGCACTAATAAACAGCACCTTTATAGTACCCATAATTTATCCCAACGTTTAGGGATGGCATATCGAATGAAATGTATCGATATACTGATCAAACGATAAATCGTCAATGAGATATCGAAACCTACGATATATCGGAGTAAATATGTCGATATTTCGATATAACGGACGATCTAACTTGGAAAATCTTGTCGAAGTTTAAACGTTTTAAGTTATACAAACATCATTTTGGAAGAAATTTATCGATATACTCGACATATTGGAAGATCTACATGGAATAACTCTTTGAAGTTAGTATTTAACTCTCTCAAAAGTTTCATGGTTTACGTTACAAAGTATGTAGGGATGTCAAATCGAGTGAAATATATCGGAAGATCTACTTGGAAAATCTTATTGAAGTAAGTAGGTAGGTGAATTGAAACGTTACTAATATCATTTTGAAAGAAATACATCGATATACTCGACTTATCGGAAGATCTACTCGGAAAAACGGCTGAAGTGAGTATTTAACCTGGTTTAAAACGTTACTGGTATGAATTATCGAAATAATTACCATACGTAGTTGTAAAAGTGCGAAAATGTCGTGGTTGTCAGAGCACTAGGTCAGTAGCAAAGAGTTTTTGGGGTTGCAAATTTGGGGATAAACTACTCTCAGGGGTCCTAACAACATAATATAAAAAATCATAGATACCCTCGCCATAGCAATGTTTCATTAATTTATGAATTGCTTCAACTCGTATAAGTATTAGGTAGTTTTAATCTGGACTCGCCTCCTTTACTTTTGGCTCAAGTCAAATAATTGAGACTTCGAGCGCCCCTGTACTGTAAACCATCATGTTTGAGCTGAAGTCAGTAATCTGTAATCAACCCATCACGTAGGTACCTACAAAATTTGGAATAAAATTACTTGATGTTTTTGCAGGTACAGGTGTCCCTTCTCATCTATCCATTTTAATACTTAATTTTTACTTGTTGAAAACAAGTCGCGATATTATTGGTAAATATATCGATATTGACCGATAATATCGGTTCTCTACATCGATATATCAAACGTTATATATCGATATATCGTTGCCGTCCCTACCAACGTTGAAGTTAACAGAGGGATACATAAACCTCCGTTAATTTTGGTGACTACTTATTGTTTTATCAGGACAACAGTACTGCCAACCACACCAATCTTGACTCACTTGACTGGAGCTTTAGGTGCTATGGTCTGCACGCATGTGAAAATTCAGTCGCCAGGAGGGCCACAGGCCGAAAATTTTCGAAAAAGAAAAGGGTACTTCTCTATTAACGTAGAAACTATTTCGTCTGCAAATATGAAAATTCTGGACATAGTGGCTCGGTGGCCGGGATCTTGTCATGACCAGACAACTTTCAAAAAACAAAAAAAAAACAATAAGTACTGCCGTGCCAAGAAGGAAATAAGTACCGAGATCGAGAAAGGAAAACACCAAAACAAAGCACATTGGTTCTTCCTCTTCTAATTTCTTCTTTTTCTGACGCAAAACTCACTGCGAAAACGATTTTTTTGTGTGGAGGAAGCTGAATTTTATTGTATGCTTTCCACAGCCATCTTGATAAGCTGGGTAAATAATCGATTATTCGGCCTAACCGACAGGTGATTTTACCAGCCAGTTAATAGTTACCAGTGGGTTAATTTAGCACTGATAAACAGCACCAGAGGGATACATAAACCTCCGTTAACTTTGGTGACTGATAAACCGACCCTTATTGTTTTATCAGGACAACAGTACTGCCCACCACACCAATCTTGACTCACTTTAGCTGCCTTTAGCTATCCTACCTTCGGTAGTGAGGAGTGTTCGGTAGTGTATCCAAGCCGTTACGAATCAATGTAATTACTAATAGTACCTATGTAATTGCTATGTAATTACTATAGTACCTACTTTCAGCTGCGTGAATTCACACGTTTCTTACCTTCGGTAATGAGGAAGCAAGCTAAAATATGACGAAAATTACCGTATTTGTGAGCCGTTTATAAACAATGTAATTACCCACTTTATAATCTTTACTATTTCATTAGGACACCAATACTGCCCACCACACATGGCAGACTTTAGCTACCTGAATACTAAGCTATCCTACCTTCAGTAGTGAGGAAGAAAGTTGAAATGTAACAAAAATTAACGTGTTAGTGAGCCGTTTATAAACAACGTAATCATAATATCACACCTCAGTGGATGGTCACAGATCGTGGAGCACAAGGGAGCAAGATCGTGCGATCTCCCCCTCTTGTATGGAGTTAGACAGGGCTCAAAATTGGCCCAATTTTATTCAACATCTATATAAATGATCTGCCTCGATAGCCAACGACTCCTCCGGAATATTTTTATATGCAGATGACACTACAGCCTGCGTATCAGGCAGAACCTCAATTGAGAAACTGGAAAACGAAAAAACTGGAGTCAAGAATGGTGGAGTGGTGCGAATAAATTAAGCCAAAATATCAACAAAACTCATCGCCTTGAACTGTCACTACGTAGTCCCGAATCCCAGAACGCCACTCTACTGGGTTCAAATGTACGAGAAAATCTGTCGTGGAATGCTCATTTAACGGCCCTCAAGTCAAAGTTATCCCAAACTAATTTCCTCCTTAGAAAACTTGAATGCACAATCGTTACGGGTTCTTCGTAGCGTATATTTTGCATATTTCGACTCGCGTCTCTCGTACGGTATTCTCTTTTGGGGAAACTCACAGCAAATTGATGAAATCCTCCGGCTCCAAAAAACGGCCATCCGAATCCTGAGTGTCAGATGACGGAGAGAGTCCTGCAAACCCCTGTTTGCAGAACACCGAATTCTGACAGTCCGAGCAAACTACATTGTCGTCAGTCTGACGGAGGTACATAGTCATCTAAATAGGTATGCTGCTACGGAACACGGATATAATATGCGAAAACGCGATTTGCTGAAAGTCGACCGATGCAGATTAACCTCGACACAAAAATACAACAGACTTCGCGGGCACCAAGCTGTATAATGCAATACCAGACACGTACAAGTTGCTCTCAATAAAAAAATTCAAAAGTGCTATGAAACGCGTTTACCTAAAAACAGCAATTTATTGTGTTGAAGAATTTTTTAAATTATGTAGAACAACCTGTCCAACTACCATAAATTGTTAAATTGTCTCCATTTTTGTTATTATTATATTCTGATTCTGTTATTATTATATTCTATTTATCATACCATTGACTATTTATGACTTGTTGCTATAATTTAATTTACGACGCAATAAAGATTATTATTATTATTATTGAAATGAAATGAAAGGAAATGAAATGAAAACGTGCTTTATTTGGTATATAATATATACTATATTATTATTGTACTATATTAACATTATTGTACTATATTATAGTACAATGTTTGAAAACCGGCGCAGTAAGTCTTGGTTCTCACCATGGGACTTGGTTGGCTGAAAAAAAACGAAACATAATTCTCTTCTCATTTTAAGTAGTAGTATTCAGTTTTATTTATATTATTATTTTTTGTTCCAGAAAATCAAGGAGTTAATTTTTTTTTTCTTTCTTTATTTATTTTTTCTTTTTCTATTATTATTATTAATTGCCTACTTTAGGTCGGTTGCCTAAATTCACTGCTTTCCTATCAGCGGTAGTGAGGAAGCAAGATTGAAATGAGAAGAAAAATGTTGGATTATGTAAGCCGTTAAGAATCAACGTAAATACCAACTTTTAGCAACAATTAACACGTTTATAATCCATCCAATCACCCAATTTATAATCTCATTCTCTTCTTAAAGGACACCAGTAACTGCCCACCATAGGTACCTGGCAGGCTTTAGCTACCTGAAAACTATGCTCTCCTACCTTCGGTAGTGAGGAGTGTTCGGTAGTGTATCCAAGCCGTTACGAATCAATGTAATTACCTACTTTGAGCTGCGTGAATTCACACCTTTCCTACCTTCGGTAGTGAGGAAGATAGTTGAAATATGACGAAAATTACCGTATTTGTGAGCCGCTTATAAACAATGTAATTACCTACTTATAATCTTTACTGTTACTAAGTTTCCTAACATCAGTAGTGAGGAAGAAAAATGGTGGTGTAAATAAGCCGTTAAGAATCAATGTAATTACCTACTTTCAGCAACAATTGAATTCATAATCTCATTCTCTTCTTAAAGGACACCAGTAACTGCCAGACACAAATCAGCCAGTAACACATGGCAGACTTAGCGGCCTGAATACTATGCATTCCTACCCTCAGTAGTGAGGAAGAAAGTTGAAATGTGACGGATATTAACGTGTTGCCACCAGTACTGCCCACCACTCTTGGCAGACCCTAGCAGTCTGTATTCCCAATTTTCCTACCTTCGGTAGTGAGGAAGCAATAAAAGTATCACAACAATTAACGAGTTGATAAGCCGTTTTGAGGGAATGGAATCACCCAATTAGTGTATCTAAGCCGTTAAGAATCAATGTAATTACCTACTTTCAGCTACCTGAATACTAAGCCATCCTACCTTCGGTAGTGAGGAAGACAGCTGAAATATGACGAAAATTACCGTGTTTCTGAGCCGTTTATAGACAATTTAATTACCCACTTTATAATCTTTACTATTTCATTAGGGCACCAGTACTGCCCACCACACATGGCAGACTTTGACTACCTGAATACTAAGCTATCCTACCTTCGATAATGAGGAAGCAATAAAAGTATGACGACAATTAACGTCCGTTAGAGAGAAGCCGTTTAGAGAGAATGGAATAAGCCAATTTAAAAATTCATTTTCTTCTATTAGGACACTACTGCCCACCACACCTGGCAGGCTTCCGATGCCTCAATTCGAAGCTTTCCTACCACCGGTAGTGAGGAAGTTGATATTATAACTGTGAAATCGGCGTGTTTGTAAGCAGTTCAGAGACAAAGGAATTACCTTCTACATAATCTCCCTAAGTGGGGTTTCAATTACATGATACATGATATTGTTCAGGAATATGAGGGGTGTGATGTACTACTATGTACTCTATTAAGGTAGTTGGGGGTGGAAACGGGGGGGAGGGGGCCGGGAGGGCTTCTTGTCTGGAAAGATCAATAAGCTCCGAGAGAAGGACGAAAAGAGAAGAAGCAGGAGAGGAGAAGCGAAGAGCAGGGGGGGGACGACCCGAAGGGAACCCCAGAAGGTAACAGAATACAGAACCCGAACGAGAACCTCAACAAGTTACGTTTTTCTTCACGGCGGAAGTGATGAAAATCGGCATTCGATGTTTTGATAGCGTTGGAGTGGAGGGGGAGGGGGGTGAAAAGCGCAGAAACTCACCTCGATATCGTCGTATTTGATGTAGGACAGGATGGCGAACCCTTCGATGATGTCCTCCTCGTAGAGCGGCTCTTTCTTCTTACGGCGCGGCGGCTTCGCTCGCTCGCGAGTCGGCGACTCGTCGTCGCACGACACCGGCGGCCCTTTGCGCCGCTTTTCCGCTAGAATCCTCGACGCCCGGCGCCGCGAGCGACTCGTCTTCCTCTCATCCATTGTGGCACTTCACCATATCACTTAGTACGAAAAATTATACCCCGAAATTTCTTAATAAAAAAATCACAATTTTCCGGAAAAAAATCGATATTTTACACGGAATAAGACCACGTTTTGAAACAACAAAACACTGCCGGTCAACTCGAATTTGATCACAAAATTCGAAACGAAAATCACACGTTTTCATTCATTTTTCTGCCAAAATTGCGGACTAGTTTCGATGAAAGACAAAGCGGCGATCGTATTCGTGGCGAATCGTATTGTCGGACGATTTCAAAAACACTGCGGTGATCGAGGAGGAAAAAAACGGAAGAGCTCGTCGAAAGGAACACAAAGGGAGTCGAAAAATGGAGAAAATCAGGAACGAGAAATATTTCTCCCGGAGAGATGAAGGGATTGAAAACGGAACACGACGCACAAAACGGGTGGACCCAAGTTCGCACGGCACCTCCACCAGCGGGACTGGCGAGTTCGGGTTGGTTCTCCAGGGGTGCCAACTGCTACACGCGAAATACCGCTGGGAGGGGCGAGGGAGAGATGACCGAGCGTCCGAGGCGGACCCGCGAGCAGGCCGTAGACCGGAATTGGCTGTATTTTCCGAGCGGAAACCCATAGAGAATATTTATTAAAACTTTTTAATTTATTATTTTTGATGATGAACTTTTGGAATCGACCAAGAAAGAAAAAATTTAACCCCCTCCCGGCTGTCCATAAATAAATATATATGATGGATTGGTGAAAACGAAGACTCAAACCCTGATTGAACCCGATTGAACGTTTACCATTTTACTTGCATTATCATCAGATTTACTGACATTGTTATTTTTTAAAAATCGTTATTATTTTGAACTCGAGAAACACACAGAAACACCACAGCTAGTGTGGTCACTAGCTGCTCACAAAAATTGTTGGATTTAATCCCCTCGTGACAGGTTTTGAAACTATTGAGAGAAGAGAGGGGGCACCTGTTAAGGCATCCTCTAGTTCTGTTTGAACAGTTGTTGTAGCTCGCCTGAGTGTGAACCTTCGAGGTGTCATGTGATCATTATGATATCAAATGAGTAAACTTCATGGGCATAAAATTGAAAAGGCAATTTTACTACGCTATTGTTCAGTCTCTACTTATTTATGCTTTGCCAGTGTGGGGTTCAGCCTATAAAACCAAAATCCAACCTGTTTCAATTATACAAAAAACTCTAATCAAAATTTTACTAAAAAAAAGAGAAACTTTCCTACTAATTTATTATTTCGAGAATTTAAAGTTATTGACATTATTAATCTAATTGAGAAAACCACTTTGATTTATACTCACAAAAAATATACAGAAAATAAATGAGAGAAGGTTGAGGTTGGCACACGGAGCGCGGGTAAAGTAACACTTCATCAGCTCAAAGACTATACTTTCACAAAGGGGTTATATTATATAACTTACTTCCACATGACCTTGTGAAACAAGAAAAACTACCTCTGAATTTATTTAAAAAATTAATCAAGGCGTACTATTTTAGTTTTTTGGTTTATTATTTTCAATAATAAGCCTTTGGAATCGAGCAAGAAAAAAAAAATTTTAACCCCCCCTCAAAATTTGATGTTTTACGTTTCAAGGTACGTAGAACACGAAAATCGAATAAAAAAATTTCCGTCCGTCCGCCGTACGCCGTACGCCGTACGCCGTACGCCGTACGCCGTACGCCGTACGCGGCACTTTTCTTAGCAACACTGGACCGATTTGGTTCAAATTTGGTATATGGGCTCCATTTGGGGTCTAGTTGTGCCGCGAAGCTTTTGGTTGATGTAGGTCACTTCTAAGGGGTGAAAATTAAGGGTTGAAATTTTCAAGAGTGCCCTAGCTCGAAAACTCTCGAAATAAAGGTATCGTTTTTTCACCAATTTTAAATAGTATTGAATTTTTAAAAATTTTTGAGACCACCCGGAGCTCTGTAGGACAAACCGTTCGGTCCCTACGAGTACTTGAAGGTTTTCCTTCGATAAAACAGAATCATGAGTGTGAATCGCAAAAGAGGTCTAATCTCCATTCAAATTTTATCGGACTAAAATGCGATCGCTGTTCATTTCTTCGATTTGTATACAGTTTTGCCTTCTGCGTAACCAGTAATCAAATTTCCGTATGAAGCTTTCTATTGTTCCAATCGAGTGTGGAGCGTTTAGTTCTTTCTAATAAACTTGATTGTGAAGGTGTGAAGCCAGTATGGTGTGGTAGGTAGTACCTAGCTGGTAGGTAAAAAAAAGTTGGTAGGTAAAAAAAATGTTGGTGGGTAAAAAACGCTGCAAATCATTGCTCAAAGGCTTCTTCACTCTTCAGATCACTGATCAGCTGAGTGAGCTCCGAAGCCATTTTCAATCCTATTGAATGGAAGTGTTCTTCCAGGCGTCTCCAGCATTCGAGGCGATCTTCTTCACTCCTCAGATCACTGATCAGCTGAGTGAGCTCCGAAGCCATTTTCAATCCTATTGAATGAAAGTGCTCTTCCAGATGTCTCCAGCATTCGAGGAGATCTTCTTCACTACTCAGATCACTGTTCAGCTGAGTGAGCTCCACAGCCATTTTCAATCCTATTGAATGGAAGTGCTCTTCCAGGCGTCTCCAGCATTCGAGGAGATCTTCTTCACTCTTCAGATCACTGATCAGCTGAGTGAGCTTCGAAGCCATTTTCAATCCTATTGAATGGAAGTGCTCTTCCAGGCGTCTCCAGCATTCGAGGAGATCTTCTTCACTCCTCAGATCACTGTTCAGCTGAGTGAGCTCCACAACCATTTTCAATCCTATTGAATGGAAGTGCTCTTCCAGGCGTCTCCAGCATTCGAGGAGATCTTCTTCACTCCTCAGATCACTGATCAGCTGAGTGAGCTCCGAAGCCATTTTCAATCCTGTTTAACGCAGGAAGCTGAAATTTGAGAGGGAAGGTCAAGGGAGAATACAGATGGTGTTTGGTGCTATTGATGGAGAACCAGTGATCTATACAGAAGGGTGATCTATACAGAAAAATAATAAACCTTTGAGCAATGATTTGCAGCGTTTTTTAAATAGAAAATATTGTTGTTAGCCTACAGTGTTTAACAAATTAAAAATAAATAAAAATTATGTTACTATGATTACTGTATCTATTCTAAACTGAAATTATGAACATTTTTATGCACTATCTGGAAACTGTATTATAATAACATTGCTAATTACCAGGTTGAGGAAATTGTAACTGGGGTAAAGACGCTCCAGTTCTCACCACAAGATTTTTCTTAAAGGGAACTGTTGCATTTGGCATATGAAATGTATATTGTGTACTGATGAAATTATAAGAGAATAAATGCTTATTAAAAAAAAAAAAATTGTAGTAAAAGCTGTCCGAGGGGGAGTATCGCTAACTCGAGTTCCGTTTCTGAAATAGTACAGTTTCTTTAGGTAATAAAATTAGTTTACAATTCGGAAGTGTCGTTCCTTTGCAAATACCATGTCATCCGACGAAGAGGAAGGTCAGCTTCGGGAGGAGGAACCCACCATAACATACATAATACATTTTTATTTCGTAGAAGCCATAAGGCAAACCATATCTACCATATGCAGCACTTAGCCTGATTTTGATGAAATTTGATTTCGATGTAGGTATATGGGCTCCATTTGGGGTCTAGTTGTGCCCCGAAGCTTTTGATCAGTTGATAAAGACTGAAATTCCCAAAACACCCTAGATCAAAAACTTCCAAGAAGTGTTGGAACAAAAAACGTCTGCCTAGCGGGTGTGGCACATAGCTTTATCGTATCCATAACTCTATTGTATAGATGATCCGATGCATAGTAGTTAATCTCAAAACTACGTTAATCAATATCTAAGTACCTTCCACTACACTCATAGGGGACCATCTACACGCCAATCTGAACAATCCTCGAAAATTTCATCAAATTCGGATGAAAAATGTAAGTGTTACGGCTGTTACAAGTGCAGAGGCTACTGTCAATTTTTAGGCCTTGATTTTCATTGGGGACCATCTACAAACCTAATCCGCATGATCCCTGAAAATTTCATCGAAATCGGATGAAAAATGTGGAACTTATGGCTGTTACGAGGAATTCATGACAGACATACAGACATTCACGGAACCAAAATTGTTCAGAAAGGTCTAAAACGTAAAAAGCGAGTGGAAATTTCGATTCTGGAAAACTTGGTAGACTCGGAAGCAATATGGTACATTTTCGTTATTTCGTTTTATTATTGGAAAACGTTGAATTTGTTTTGGAAAAGGTTGAATTTGACTTGGAAAAGGGTTAATTTGACTTAGAAAAGGTTGGATAGGTTGGATTTGACTTGGAAAAGATTGAATTTGACTTGGAAAAGGTTGAATTTGTTTTGGAAAAGGTTGAATTTGACTTGGAAAAGGTTGAATTGACTTGGAAAAGGTTGAATTGGACTTGGAAAAGGTTGAATTTGACTTGTAAAAGGTTAAATTAGACTTGGAAAAGGTTGAATTTGACTTGGAAAAAGTTGAATTTGACTTGTAAAAGGTTGAATTAGACTTGGAAAAGGTTGAATTAGACTTGGAAAAGGTTGAATTTGACTTGGAAAAGGTTTAATTTAACTTGGAAAAGGTTGAATTTGTTTTGGAAAAGGTTGAATTTGACTTGGAAAAGATTGAATTTGACTTGGAAAAGGTTTAATTTGACTTGGAAAAGGTTGGGTAGGTTGGATTTGACTTGGAAAAGGTTGAATTGTACTTAGAAAAGGTTGAATTTGAATTGAAAAAGGTTGAATTGGACTTGAAAAAAGTTGAATTTGTTTTGGAAAGGGTTGAATTTGACTTGGAAAAGGTTGAATTTGAATTGAAAAAGGTTGAATTGGACTTGGAAAAGGTTGAATTTGACTTGGAAAAAGTTGAATTTGACTTGTAAAAGGTTGAATTAGACTTGGAAAAGGTTGAATTAGACTTGGAAAAGGTTGAATTTGACTTGGAAAAGGTTTAATTTAACTTGGAAAAGGTTGAATTTGTTTTGGAAAAGGTTGAATTTGACTCGGAAAAGATTGAATTTGTTTTGGAAAAGGTTGAAT
The DNA here is from genome assembly GCA_009739505.2 of Apolygus lucorum. Lineage (NCBI taxonomy): Eukaryota > Metazoa > Arthropoda > Insecta > Hemiptera > Miridae > Apolygus > Apolygus lucorum. Next base: position 40,683,480 of record CM019168.2, on the reverse strand, counting down.
TTGACTTGGAAAAGTTGAATTGACTTGGAAAAGGTTGAATTAGACTTGGAAAAGGTTGAATTAGACTTGGAAAAGGTTGAATTAGACTTGGAAAAGGTTGAATTTGACTTGGAAAAGGTTGAATTTGTTGTGGAAAATGTTGAATTTGTTTTGACATTTTCCTTCCAATTTGACATTTCCTTCCATTGCTTTATCTAATCAAAAGATGGAATGTCGGAATATCATCAATTCCGAGGGTGATTCACTCATTGGCACACTCATCGTACGACAGCTGTAACGAACTACGTAATAGTTTTGGATCACTTTTACTTGGTTTGTTGCAGCGAACAAACGGAATTTTGGTTTTGTTCGTCTGGCAACCCTGATCCACGTTATCGTTGGAAGGGGCGCCCCTCCGCGCTCCTCCGCCACGGGAGAACCACGTTCTCGTGGAGAGGTTCCTCCACTCCCTTCGTCCTGTTCCACGCTCGTCTACCGGATCTCCCGCTGCGCTTTGGCGAAGAGGGGGCGAGAGAGAGAGAGAGGAAAAGCGCGAACGGACGAAGGGAGTGTGTGAGAGAGAGGACCAGCGAGCAACGAGGGGGGGGGGTCCTCCACAACATCAATACACCTCCACTTTATAACAGTCTAATAACGTTCTTTCACGGTTGGAAATCGCGGTCGGAGGGTGTGAACGCGTCGCGAACGATCGCTGAATCGAATTTACATCTCTGCGTACAAGTCAGATACATTGATAGGAAAACACACGGATTACTACCTACACGATCTTTATAGTTGGATACAGAAGAATAGGTCACCCTTGGATTACTACATACACGAACTATACCTTTGGAAACACTAGAACTGTTCTGTCCCTTCACCAAAATTTTGACTTTGGATTGGATGATGGGTGATGATGGACATGTGGATGAACTATTTACAGTATGCCAGCCGAAAAAAAGCATAATTTTTTGCTCCCTAATCGAGAGCAAAAATAACACTAGATTACAAAATTTAGGGGTGGTCTGGCTGCCTCGTTCTTTCACCACTATTTGGTGCGCTGAATCCGAATCTGACGTCAGTTTTTTTTGTTTACGTCGGATTTTCAAGATATAGCTAGTTTTAAGATTTTTCTAGTTCTCACTTTTCTTCATTTTTTAGTGAAAACTCATCTTGCTCAAATTTCCTCAAAAAGTACTCAGACTTATAGGAAATTTCATGTAGAATCCGAATATGTACTTAGTTTTTAAGTAAAACTGTGTTAAACCCCCTATTTTCCACAAAACGTATCAAAAAACACCGGTTCTCAACGTTTTTTTCTTCGGGTTTTCCCTTACATTTTGCCACTTGAAAAAGAAATTAAGGCTAAAAAAAATTTTCTCGGGCCTTTACTTTGTAGGGGGGACACCCCAGAGGAGAATGAGACCAATCGCAGCCTCCTAAACCCATTAATATCGAAGGAATGAGCTTTTTCATGGCACTGAGTTGAAAATTCACAAAAACCGTTAATTAGTTTTTCGAGATAAGTATGTGCGTTCCTAAATCTGTTTTCCTCAAATGGATTTTCCTTTCTTCTACATTTTTTATGCTTGTCACCTATTAAGAGTAAGATCGAAAATAGGTACTCAAAGGGGGAGTAAATCATAATTGGGAAACTCTTGTTTTGTTAAGTGATTTTAATTCAGTTTTACAAACGAAACACAATAAACTGCAGAAAAGTTAACGGTGTAAATCTGTTTCATGAAGGCTCAGATGAATCAAAAGTTGGTAAAATGTTTGGTTATTCCTCCACCTCAGAGGTTCCACCAAGATGTAAAACCATGGAAGAACGGTACAAAGGGTATTGGGAAGTTCACATGATGGCGGACTATTGTTGGACCTTAAAAAGAGATTTACCTCAGGCGGCAAAGTTTTCTCTACATGTAGATGCCGGCGATGAAACCTCTGAGGTGGAGGAATAACCAAACATTTTACCAACTTTTGATTCATCTGAGCCTTCATGAAACAGATCTACACCGTCAACTATTCTGCGGTTTATTGTGTTTCGTTTGTAAAACTGAATTAAAATCACTTAACAAAACAAGAGTTTCCCAATTATGATTTACTCCCCCTATGCGTACCTATTTTCGATCTTACTCTTAATAGGTGACAAGCATAAAAAATGTAGAAGAAAGGAAAATCCATTTGAGGAAAACAGATTTAGGAACGCTCATACTTATCTCGAAAAACTAATTAACGGTTTTTGTGAATTTTCAACTCAGTGCCATGAAAAAGCTCATTCCTTCGATATTAATGGGTTTAGGAGGCTGCGATTGGTCTCATTCTCCTCTGGGGTGTCCCCCCTACAAAGTAAAGGCCCGAGAAAATTTTTTTTAGCCTTAATTTCTTTTTCAAGTGGCAAAATGTAAGGGAAAACCCGAAGAAAAAAACGTTGAGAACCGGTGTTTTTTGATACGTTTTGTGGAAAATAGGGGGTTTAACACAGTTTTACTTAAAAACTAAGTACATATTCGGATTCTACATGAAATTTCCTATAAGTCTGAGTACTTTTTGAGGAAATTTGAGCAAGATGAGTTTTCACTAAAAAATGAAGAAAAGTGAGAACTAGAAAAATCTTAAAACTAGCTATATCTTGAAAATCCGACGTAAACAAAAAAAACTGACGTCAGATTCGGATTCAGCGCACCAAATACCATAAGAAAAGTGGTGAAAGAACGAGGCAGCCAGACCACCCCTAAATTTTGTAATCTAGCGTAGTAATCGATGAGATTTGAGAGTTTTCCAAATCGATATACTCGTAATTTATCCAGTTCATTGTTTTTGGTAAAATGTAAAAGTCTAAGGAATCTGTTTCAACTCATGGCCCAGAACGCTCACTAGCCGAGAATCGAATTTGAGAAACCATAGTCAAGCCTTCGGCCAAAAGGCCTCATTTTCAAAAAATGTCGAAAAACGCATTGGGCTCCCGAACGTCAAAGAAAATTTTTTCTAAAACGTTTAGGAACAGCATGAACGAGAAAAAAATTCTTCTGCAAAGATTTTCCAGTATTTTCAATATTTAAAAAAATTATAAATATTATCTACGGTGCGAAAACGCATCAGTGGCCGGAAATGGGTTAAATTCCTTCCTTGTGATACTTCCAATATTTTAATTATCTGTTGATTTTTCAACATGTTGAATTATACAATTGTATCGAATTGGGCTAGCCCGTACTTAATTAAATAAATAAATAAATAGGTCACCCACGGATTACTACCTACCTGATATAATTTATACCGTCGGATAACTGACAGGTAACCCACAGACCTACACGATCTAAACCGTTGGATGCACAAGAATAGATAACCCAAGGATTACTACACACACCATCTATACCTTTGGCTACACAAGAATAAGTAACCCACAGATACTACCTAAGATCTACAGGGTGTCCCAGAAAGATACGGCCAAACTTCAGGGGTCGATTCTACAAGGTATTTCCACAAAAAATGTATCTCCTCAATTTCCTTTGAACCCCTTGCTACTTCGTTTTTTCATTTTGAAATATTTTTTGTTTGTCTCCCAAAAATGACTATAGCTCCCTTAATTTTCATGCAAATTCAAATCTGATTACACCGCTGAAAAGAGCATTAAATTTTCCATCAGATGAGCTACAACACACATATTTAACCTCCCATCTAATGCAATTTTCGAGTTTATTTCACGAAATTCTCAAGAGGTTTTCACCCATTTCCTATATAGGAAATTCGATGCGGTTTTCACCAAAAACATCCTCAAAATCTCAGGTTTCCAACGGTATAATCAAAAAATATTTTACAATCGGATTTAGTGGGGAAATCTGTGTTTGTACGCGGAAAAACGTGGATTGGGAAAACTCGGTGCTCGGGAGGAGCGGCAGCGGAGCAGACCCCCCAAATCCTCCTGTCAAACCGTCGATTTCGTTGGAAAAAAATTCACGTTTTTTCGCGTTCAAACAGAGATTTCTTACCTAAATTCGACTGTAAAATATTTTTCGATTATATCGTAAGAAACCTGAGATGTTGAGTATGTTTTTGCTGAAAACCGCATCGAATTTCCTATACAGGAAATGGGTAAAAACCTCTGGAGAATTACGTCAAAACAACTCAAAAATTGCTAAGTTTAATGTTTGGACTAGAAAAAATCGGATTAGATGGGAGGTTAAAAATGTATGTTGTAGCTCATCTGATGGGAAATTTACTGCTCGTTTCAACTGCTTAATTAGATTTGAATTTCCACGTAAATTAAGGGCGCTATATTCATTTTAGTGAGACAAGGATCAACGTACGAAATAAATCTTTAAATTGAAAAAACTTGAAAAAACAAGGGGTTTTAAGAATATTGAGGGGAGACATTTTTTGTTGGAAATACCTTATAGAATAGACCCCTGAAGTTTGGCCGTATCTTCCTCGGACACCCTGTATACCGTTGGGGACACAAGAATAGGTCACCCTCGGAAGACTACCTACAGGATCTACAGGGTGTCCCATATGTTATCCACCAAACTTCGGGAGTAGTTTCTACAAATAATTTGCAACAAAAAGTGTCTCCTAGCAATTTTCTTTTAACCCCCTTAAAATCCAACTTTTTTGAGTTTTAATATTTTTTTCGTGTTTTCGACCTTACACAATCTACACGGTCGTAACTCCCTTATATTAGACTCAAAAATTAAAAATAAGGATACCGTTGGAAAGAGCGTAAAATTTCTCAATAGATGAGCCGATGACCAGTCGAGAAAATCTAAATGCTAGAGTAGTATTTTTACCTCAAACTTTAAAAATAGCAAATTTCTGTTTTTGGTGAAAATGATGATGATTTTTCCTCATTGAAACAAGGTATTTGCCAGAGGGGCTCAAAAGCTTAAAAACTGCTCCATTTCATCAGCTTTCCAACGGTCACCAAATTTTTAGTTTTACTGTGGAATTTAAGGGAGAAAATGGTGTTTCAATGCAAAAAAACGTGCATTTTTTTTCAACGAAATCGACGGTTTGACGTGGTGCTTGGGAGGAGGGGCGGCGGAGCAGACCCCGGATTCCTCCCGTCCATTGTTTTCGCATTGAAACACCATTTTCTCCCTCTAATTCCACAGCGAAACTAAAAATTGGGTGACCGTTGAAAAGCTGATGAAATGGAGAAGTTCTTAGGCTTTTGAGCCTCTCTGGCAAATACCTTGTTTCCATGGGGAAAAATCATCAAAATTTTTGAAAAAAAGAACAGAAATTGACAAATTTTAAAGTTTGAGGTAAAAAAAACTACTATAGCGTTCAGTTTTTCTCAATTTGTCAACAACGTATCTATTGAGACATTTCACGCTCTTTCCAACGGTATCCTTATTTTTAATTTTTGAGTCTAATTTAAGAGAGTTACGACCGAATCTTAAAAGTAAAAAAGTCGGATTTTAAGGGGGTTAAAAAAAATTGCTATGAGACATTTTTTGTTGCAAATTAGTTGTACAATCGACTCCCAAAGTTTGGTGGATAACATATGGGACACCCTGTATACCGCTGCATACACAAAGATGGTTAACCCACGCACCCACGGTTTTACAAACAAAAAAACGCTGCAAATTATTAGACAAAGGTTTATTATTTTTCTATATAGATCACTCGTCTGAAAAGAACACGGCTTTGCCATTGTTACCACCAACCAACATGAAGAAAAACATCGATCGCATTTTGGTCAGCTAAAATTTGAACGGAGATTAGGCCTCTTTTGCGATTCACACTCGTGTTTCTGATTAATTGTAAGTCCAACCCTAAAATTCACGTAGAGAACGAACGGTTTGTCCTACAGGGCTCCGCGTGGACTCTAAAAATTCTATACTATCTTAAATTGATGGGAAAACAATGCCTTTATATGAAATTGTTGGAGTTACGGCGTTTTTAAAATTTCAAACCTTATTTTTCAACCCTTAGAAGTGACCTATATCAACCAAAATCTTCAGGGCACAACTAGATCCCAAATGGAGCCTACATACCAAATTTCATCAAATTCGATCAATGCTAAGTGGGGAAAATGCCGCGTTCGGCGGACGGACGGCCAAATTTTTATTCGATTTTTGGATTCTACGTACATTGAAACGTAAATCAACAAATTTTGAGGGGGTGTTAAAAAAAATTTTCTTGGTCTTGGTATTGAATATAATAAACCAATAGGTTGCCCACGGATAACCCAAGCTTTTACATTTTTCATTCGAAATTGATGAAATTTTCTGGGATTGTACAGATTGGTGTGTAGATGGTCCCCTATGAGGGTAGTGCAAGGTACTTAGAGATTAATGTTTTAATACTAGCTACTTTGCATGGGATCTTCTATACAATCGGGTTATGGATACGAGGAAACTACGTGCCACACCCACTTGGCGGACTTTTTTTCTTTAAACACTACCATGAGGGGGTATTTATCATTAAAAAATAAAGTCTGAAAACGATGCGGTCGGCATCACATTAATTGGAAATTCTCTCACGAGGTCTCCCTAAAATATCCTTTACTCCAACTGCCTCGGAAGATCGTCTGACGTGGAGCTGAGCCGGATCCGAATGAAGACCGAAATGAAAGGTTTCCGAGGGTCTGAGAAGCAGCTGCCGACCTTATGAATAGCTGCGAGTCCCCTCGGATCACAGGGAAGAGATGCTCGGTCATTATTATTCCTTGTTTGAGTTTGACGCTGCCCACTTGTTTCCAACATCCCTCCCCCTTTTCCAGCGGTGTTCTACCTCGAAGTTTCCCTTTGTATGAGTCAGAACCATTCGGATATAATTGGTGTGTTTTACTCCAACCTGAACAAACGCGGTATATTCATAATTAGGTCAATTGATTTAACCGGAAGTCGAACATTTACGAAGACCAATGTTGACAAATGGTTCTAAAACACGATTTCTTGAACCTACCAAAGTAAAATTCAAATGTTTTGACATTTCGACGGCTATGATACAACATGAGATATGAAACTCTGCAAATCATTGCCCAAAGGTTAATTATTTTCTGTATAGATCACCCTTCTGTATAGATCCCTTCCTACCAACTGTAAGTACCTATTACCTACTAGGGCATTTTTGAAAATTTCAACCCCAACCGCCAACCAAATGGAAATGAAGGGTTGAAATTTTCAAAAATGCCCTAGTAGGTAGTAGGTACCTATGATTGGTAGGGAGGGATCTATACAGAAGGGTGACCTATACAGAAAATAATAAAACTTTGGGCAATGATTTGCTGCGTTTTTTTTACCTATTAACTATTGGTAGGTTCTACCTACCACACCATACTGCCTTCACACCTTCACAATCAAGTTTATTAGAAAGAACTAAACGCTTCACACTCGATTCGAAAATGGAGCTTCATATGGAAATTTGATTACTGGTTGCTCAGAAAGCAAAACTGAATACGAACCGCAGAAACGAACAGCAATCGCGTTTTGGTTAGCTAAAAATTCAATGGAGATTAGACCTCTTTTGTGATTCACACTCGTATTTCTGTTTTATCGAAGGAAAACCCTTAAGTACTTGTAGGGAGCGAACGGTTTGTCCTGCAGAGCTCCGGGTGGTCTCAAAAAATTCAATACTATTTAAAATTTGTGAAAAAAACAATACCGATTTTTTGAGGTACCTACACTCTTGAAAAGTTCAACCCTTAATTTTCACCCCTTAGAAGTGACTGACATCAATACACGAAAATACATTGGAAAAATATGGTTTCTGACATTTAAATTTATTATTTTAGTACAAAATCTTGAGTTTAAAAAAATTAATGTTACTCAAAGTAGAAAAGCATGTAAAAAAAAAAATAGAAAAGCGGTTTTACAGGCGATGGGTGTGTATTATTTTGTTCTTATCTTCGTTTCAGAGGTTATAGGGTACGATAGTGATGATTGAATTGAGGTTTCTTTATATATGTATGTAAATATATATTTAATTTTGACAAAATTTTGAGTCATAAACACCTCTGAAAATTGTATAGTAAGTGATCGAATATTGGAACGAATCCAAATTAAACGTTTGGTAAATCCGAATAAGAGATTTTCAACGATGACATGTTTTCGGTATGTCACGACAGTACGAGCTGACCACATTACTGCGAATGACAAACCTAAGACCCAGGTTTTGTTGAAACAGAACCTTGTTGGCTCTTACGTCGCTATTTACATAATTTTGTTTTCCAATAAAAAAATAAAACAAAAAATGTCTACCAAATGGGTGAGGCACCAAATGGCTTCCCAGTATCCGTAACCCGTTTGTATAGATGATCCGATCATTGTAGCCTTAACTTGTCTCCGTTACTCTGTGATTGTAGCTAACAGCCCACATAGGGGACATTGTACATGTCAACATTCACAATCCCTGGAAATTTCATCGATTTCGAGAAGAAAACAGCCCTTAGAAGGGTTTTACTCTGAAGCTGCGGTGACGGCAGAGACGGCGGTCTCGCTCTATTTTTAATCTCACATTAATCCATTACGCCTGAATTCGGTGGAATGCGGCAATGCAATTTTTACAGCTTCTTGATAATGGTCAGAACTTCAAGAAAAAAAAAGTCAAACCAAAGGAAGGCGAAGCTTGGGTTTTCCACGCCTCAAAAGCAGCATTTCGCTGTAAAACCCCAAATCTGGAGCTAATTTTCAACCTAAAATGTTTTGAAAAAATAATTCGTATTTTTTATAAATACTGTATATACATATATCTAACATTATATAATTTTTAATATTTTTTTTAAAACACGTAGAACGTGGTAGGAAACTTTCAAGTTACGCTGTTAAAGTGCTTAAAATCTCGAAATATCAGGTTTCAACCTCCATTTAGTAGTGAAAACTATTTTTAACCACCGAAGGTCTTTCACACCATAATTCTACAAGTAATAGACTTTGAAAAAACCACATTACATTTCATTTGTAGTCACTTTGCAAAAATGGATTTTTTTCCACTCCCGCCCCACTGTGCGGCGTACGGCGGACGGACGGAAAATTTTTTATTCGATTTTCTCATTCTACGTACTTTGAAACGTAAAACATCAAATTTTGAGGGAGGTAAACATTTCTTTTCTTGCTCGATTCCAAAGGCTTATTATTGAAAATAATAAACCAAAATTGAACTAAATTTGATTGTTTCATTTTTTAGTTTCACATTATTTTTTTGCTCAAATACGACACTCGGGGAACTGGAATTTACAAAGGGTGTTGTTGGGGAGTCCGGTAGATGGAAATAGTTTTTTCGTAAAATCACTCAAAATAGCTCGAGCAGCGGCCACTTCATGACAGGGTTATGCCCTTGTCAAGAGTATTCCTGCATTTGCGAGGTTACTGCGCCTCTTCAGACGTCGGGCTACTCAAGCTCCAGGCCAGCCCCAGGACCGGTTCACCTTGCCTCGCTGCACCAGAGGGTTGACTGAACTCTCTTGCTCGTTCTCGCTTTCAACGATGCCCTCCGATGAACGCGAAAAAAAGAAAAAAAAAAAAAATGCGGCGAGTCGTGACGTGGATGACATTTAAAATTAATTCGCGTCAAACCGTCATAATTTATAGTGGAGAGATGTTATGATGGGAACTCCGCCGTCAAGTTCCTTCAAATCATAAAGACAGACACTTATATGTTGCAGATATTCTATTATTTACATAAAACATATATTGTTGAGCAAAAACCCTTGTAAATGATTTTTTTTCCCTACACATTGTGATGGATCAAAAACAATTCATGGTGTCGGTTGTGCTGTGCTCAGTGATTCTAGAATTCACAAATTCACCATCGCACTCGTCTAAGGAATTTCAGAGCGATTTTGGACTCTACAGCAGCACCCGTGAAGAGGAGTATGTATTGTGAATACACAACACTACGTTATGTTTACCTTGGATTCAAAAATACCAAAATCCGAAATAAACTTACTTTTCGGAGATATACGTATTAAATTTAGTTTTACTTCTAAGTACAAAATAGTGGGGGAAGTGGAGGTTCGGGACACCCATTGCAACTACCAGACCAGTTGTTTTGATCCACTGAAAGTCACATTACAAGTTCTTAGAGCTTGATTACACTTCCTCCCAAAATCTGCCAATTCTGGAAGGTTTTATTTTTATGGGGTCTTACCCCTTATTTTTCCAGCAACCAACTTAGGTTTTCTGCTCCTCATTCCATCTTTTTTCCAAGGGCGTTTTTTGGTATTTCTATATTTTTTTTCTGTTCAGTACAATCTCACGTTGTTGGTAAGTACGAGTAATCTTCTATTTTTTTGCCAGTTATCCATACAAAATACGGTGTGACTTTTTTTTTCATACTTCGGGGAGGTTTAGGACACTCCAGCTTGGGGAGGTTAGGGACAATGATTGAACTCAGATTAGAGAGTTCCGAACCTCCCCAAAGCTTTTTTCCAGAGATGGGAGAATTCGTATTCATAAATACGATTATGAATACAAATCATATCTGCGATTTTATGATTGTGAATACGAATACAGGTATGAATATGAATACGAATACAATCGTATTCACACTTTGAATACGATTTTCCCCCGTATTCGTATTTTGAATACGATTTTATGATTTTTTCTGTAATTTTCCTAAAAATCGAATTTTTTTACAATTTTTCCTGAAAATCATACTTCGTTTATGATTTTCTCCCGAACTCTCGACATATTAATGACCTAACATTGTCAAAATAATCAATCAAAATTCGAAACGCTCACAAATTCTTGTAGGATTTTTCACGCAGAATCGAATGAGACCAAAGCCAGGTCGCAACGACCAACCGTATAGAAACTACGACAAAATTTCCGCTGAAAATCGTAATTTTTTTCACATTTTGCACTGAAAATCATTTTAAAAAATAATGATTTTTACCGGAAATGTCGTCGTACTTTCTATTCAGTTGGTCGTAGCGACCTGGGGTTGGTCTCATTCGATTCTGCGTGAAAAATCCTATAAAAATTGGTGAGCGTTTCGAAATTTTATTAATTATTTTGACAATTTTAGGGAATAAATACGACCAAAATTCCGGTAAAAATCATGATGTTTTATGATTTTCAGTGCAAATTGTGAAAAAAATTACGATTTTCAGCGGAAATTTCGTCGTAGTTTTTATACGGTAGGTCGTAGCGACCTGGGGTTGGTCTCATTCGATTCTACGAGAAAAATCCTACAAGAATTTGTGAGCGTTTCGAATTTTGATTGATTATTTTGACAATGTTAGGTCATAAATATGTTTTGGGAGTTCGGGAGAAAATCATTTAAAAAAGAATCGTTTAAAAAAGTATTATTTTCAGGGAAAATTGTAAAAAAATTCAATTTTTAGGGTAATCAGAGAAAAATCATAAAATCGTATTCAAAATACGAATACGGGGGGAAATCGTATTCAAAGTGTGAATATGATTGTATTCTTATTCATAATCATAAAATTGCAGACATGATTTGTATTCATAATCGTATTTATGAATAAGAATTCACCCATCTCTGCTTTTTTCATTGGCTGAAGTTACAATTATAATTAGCCTTATACAAAGTAACCTTATACAGCCTAACTGGTCTGCCATACGGTACCAGTCGATTCTACCACTAATTTGCAACAAAAAATGTCTCAGAAATTTTTTTAAAAACCCTTTGTTTTCGAGTTATTTCAACTTTAAACTTTTTTTCGTGATTTTGACCTTACGTCATTAAGTTGGTCATAACTCCTTTAATTTTCTGTGTATAAGATTTTTATAAGATTAATTTTCTCCTCAAATATAAGAGACTTTTATTGTTTAAAAAAACAATTATTCATAGTGTTTTCATTATAAGAGCCTACTGTTGAATGTATTTACGACATTATACAGGGTGTCTACACTTAAGATGGTCATTACTTCAGGGTTCGATTCTATATGATATTTCCAACAAAAAATGTCTCTTAGCAATTTTCTTTTAACCCAAAAATTCCTTTTTTTTCACTTTAAAGTTTTTTTTCGCGTTTTCGACCCTACGGCACTGATATGGTCATAACTCGCTCATTATTTCACATGAAAATTCAAATCAGACTACACCATTAGAAAGATCGTTAAATTCCTAAACTACCTACCTACTGCAAAATCAAAATCTTTCAGCAATAAAATAGTTTTATAAAATCAAGTCAAAAAGCAAACTTTGAAAATTTTTCGAAACTTGACTTTCTTCGACCAAAGTTTTCACTCTAAATCCCTGCCCATTTCGGAGAAAACATGCTCAAATTGTCAGCTTTCCATCGGTCTATCAATTTTTCTTTTTAAACATTCAAATTGGAAATGAAGTTTGAATATCAAAAAACCTGTGTTTTACAAGAAAATCCAGTGTTTTAAGCGGTTTATGGTCCCCCTCGATCTCAAGATAGCTTGACGATTTTGGTATCATTTCCTATGAAATTATTTACGCTGAATCCAATGGTGATACTTCCGAATGATTCCGACTGCTAGACAGTGGATTTTTCGAAACACCGAATTTCTTGCTGATTGAAGTTGATTGAAGGAAACGTTGCTTTTTAATGGAAATTCCATTTATGTAATATGTGTCTCCGGACCTCCACCTTCCCCTAAAATTATGCTACATCTGCCTACTTTTAACTGATGAAGGTTGATATTCCAATTTATCGTCATTTATAACCTTCAATTCGTTCGCCGCTCTCCGCGAATTTCCGTCGATAAACCAAGCGATTGCTCTGCAAGAGGAAGTGCAGCTGTTGGTTTCATCAGGGCATATAAATCAAAGAGGGTGACTCCGACGTCGCAAAAGGAAGTCATATAAATTTAAAGTCGGCTCGAAGGAAAAGGCTCAGAAATGAGGAGGGTGAGCAAATTATAATAATGAAAAGACTGGGGGTGAACTGAACGCGAACCGCCTTGATGTTCCCCCTCTCTGCTCGGTAGTCTTGACGATGATTGCACTATCAAAAATGTCTACCAAGTGGGTGTGGCACGTAGCTTTTTCATAACCGTAACAAGTTAGTTCGTGCTTAGATGATTGATGATGGAAGTAACACAAAATGGTAGTCGATGCGATCGCATTATGACCGATTCAAAACGTCTGCCAAGCGGGTGTGGCACATAGCTTCCTCGTATCCATAACCCGCTTGTATAGATGATCCGATGCATCGCAGTTAATCTCAAAACCTTGCACTACCCTACTGTGTGGGACTTTACTCGTCAACCTGCATAATACTTGAAAATTTCGTCGAAATCAGATGATAAATGGCAGTTAGAAGGAATTCACGTTTGAGCATTCGCGGTGCGTACTATCAGTCGGGGGGCGATGAGTTTCGTAGAGGACCATCTACACGCCAATTAGAACAATTCTACAAAATTTCATCAAATTCGGATGAAAAATGTAGATGTAATTGCTGTTAAAAGGATTTTACGTTTGCGCATGCGCAGAGGCTACTGTCAATTTGGGGGCCATGATCTTCGTAGGGGACCATCTACACCCCTATCCGTATGATCCCTAGAGACGGCACGATACCACCGATATATCGGAGTATCGATACTTTTTTAACGATATTATCGAAAATTTTACCAAAGTAAATTGGTGAACAAAAAAAAAAACGTCTGCCAAGTGGGTATGGCACATAGCTTCCTCGTATCCATAACCCGATTGTATAGATGATCCGATGCATAGTAGTTAATTTCAAAACACCAATCTCTTAGTACCTTTCACTACCCTCATAGGGGACCATCTACACGCTAGGTAATCTGGCCAATTCAAGAAAATTTCATCAAATTCTGATGAAAAATTAAGTGAGTAGATGTATGTAATTGGATCAAAAAAATTCTTAGCCTCGGCTGGGATTCGAACCCGCGTTCCCTGGAGCACAAATCAAGACTCTGTCCTCTGAGCTATTGAAGCCTTATCATGTATAAGATTTGAGATTCTCAAAGGAGACCATCCCTCTATGAATGAATCCCTCTATGAAAAACAATTCTCTATGATTTTCATAGGGGACCATCTAAACACTACTCTGTAACACCCCTGAAAATTTCATTGAAATCGGATGGAAAATGTAGAAGTTATGGACGTTACAAGGAAATTCACGTTTGCGCATGCGCTGTGGTTACTATCAGTCTGAAGGTGGTGATTTTCATAGGGGACCATCTAAACACTACTCTGTAACATCCCTGAAAATTTCATTGAATCGGAATGAAAATGTAGAAGTTATGGCCGTTAAAAGGAATTCACGTTTGCGCATGCGCAGTCGCTTCTATCAGTCCGGGGACGATGATTTTCATAGAGGACCATCTACAACCTAATCCACATAATCCCTGAAAATTTCATTGAAATCGAGTGGAAAATGTGGAAGTTATGGCCGTTAGAAGGAAATTCACGTTTGCGCATGCGCAGTTGCTACTATCAATCCGAAGGGATTGATTTTCATAGGGGACCATCTAAATACTAATCTGTAATATCCCTGAAAATGTCATTGAAATCGGATGGAAAATGTAGAAGTTATGGCCGTTACAAGGAATTCACGTTTGCGCATGCGCAGTCGCTTGTATCAGTCCGAGGATGATGATTTTCATAGGGGACCGTCTACACACCAACCCGCACAATCCCTGAAAATTTCATCGAAATCGGACAATAACTTCGTATAGTTATGCGCGTTACAAGGAATTGATGACAGAAGGACAGACACACAGACACACAGACACACAGACACACGGACACACAGACACACAGACAGACAGACACGGAACCAAAATTGTTCAGAAAGGTCTAAAACGCAAAATGCTAGTGAAAATTTTGATTTTGGAGAACTTTTTTTTTTCGTCCTTGAAAAGTGAAAACAAAGCTTCCGCTACCTTGGTAGACTCGGAAGCAAAAAAAACAACAAATAAGTAATTAGAAAATAATACCATGTATTGTCTGCCACAGAATAACACTCAAAATAGGCTCAGAATAGTGTCAATTGAAACGATATATTGCCACGATAGCCTCAAATAGTGTCAATATCCAATGTGAGTTTGGAATGAATTTAAACCCGTTTTCCCGAACTTACAAGAAGAGGGGGGCCATGCGAAATATTAATCGTGATGGCGACATCACGTGCGAACGACTTTTTTTCGAATATTAAATAGTATTATTTGTATTGTAACTGATTTATTACTTGATCCTTTCGATTTCTAGTGGAAGAAACACATCATTTCATTGAACAGAGATTTCTTGCAACTAAGAATTGGAATTGAAATAAAATGGAATGATTATTCATTTTTATTAAATTTTAAATTATTGGATTTTATTACATTTTTAATTGCTATTGACTTCTATTACATTTTAAATTATTGTTTTTAAAAAAAATAATGCCTATTCTCAATTAATAGGGTTTTTATTTGGATTGAAAAATCATCGGTGGGTTATTGCTTCCAAGTCTACAAAGGTAGCGGAAGCTTTGTTTTCACTTTTCAAGGTCGAA
The DNA here is from genome assembly GCA_009739505.2 of Apolygus lucorum. Lineage (NCBI taxonomy): Eukaryota > Metazoa > Arthropoda > Insecta > Hemiptera > Miridae > Apolygus > Apolygus lucorum. Next base: position 40,668,098 of record CM019168.2, on the reverse strand, counting down.
AAAAAAAGTTCTCCAAAATCAAAATTTTCACTCGCGTTTTGCGTTTTAGACCTTTCTGAACAATTTTGGTTCAGTGTCTGTGTGTCTGTCTGTCATGAATTCCTTGTAACGCGCATAACTATACGAAGTTATTGTCCGATTTCGAAGAAATTTTCAGGGATTGTGCGGGTTGGTGTGTAGACGGTCCCCTATGAAAATCATCATCCCCGGACTGATAGAAGCAACTGCGCATGCGCAAACGTGAATTCCTTGTAACGGCCATAACTTCTACATTTTCCATCCGATTTCAATGAAATTTTCAGGGATGTTACAAATTAACTTGTTTTGATGTTTTGAGATTAACTACTATGCATCGGATCATCTATACAATCGGGTTATGGATACGAGGAAGCTATGTGCCACACCCACTTGGCAGACGTTTTGAAATATCGGTGGTATCGAAGTAAGGTTCTAATTTTTCGACTGCTTGTTACTGAATATAGGTGTGAATGCTCTTGAGGTTCAGTCAGGTTCAGTCTGACTGAACCTCAAGAGCCTTCACACCTATATTCAGTATAGAAGTATTTTTTTTATAATCGATATTTTACAATATTGGTATCGAAAAGATATCGGGTATCAATACTTCCTGGGAAATATCGTATCGAAAGGAGTATCGATACTTTGGAGTATCGTGCCGTCCCTAATGATCCCTGAAAATTACATAGCAATCGGATCGAAAATGTCGCATCGAATGTTATAGCTGTTACAAGGAAATAAACGTTTGAGCTTTGGTAGTGGCTAACATCAGTCCGGGCGATTTTCATAGGGGACCGTCTACAAGCTAACCCGCACAATCGCTGAAAATTTCATCGAAATCGAACAATACCTTCGTGTAGTTAATACCCGTTACAAGGATTTCATGACAGACACGGAACTAAAATTGTTCAGGAAGGTCTGAAACGTAAAACGCGAACAAGTGGAAATTTTGATTTTTGAGAACATTTTTTTTTTCAACCTTGAAAAGTGAAAACCAAGCTTCCACTACTATAGTAGACTCGGAAGCAAAATTATAAGGCAAAAACTAAGAGAAGTGGGAACATTTCGCGGTTTTTCAAGTGTTCCAACATGAGACGGGATACTTTCGAGGACGTAAACTTGGATTACACATAGCGGTATCATCCCATTCAACATCTGGAAAAAACCGACTACCCTCGACCATCCAAGGTAGTTATAAAACGACCATACGGGGTAGTTAAAACGTCGAAGGAGTTTGCATTCCGAGAACTGTGAGGAAAACGGGAGTTCCATAATAGATTATTACAAAAAACACCCACAGATACACCTGATGTTCATTTCAATTAAAATAATTGAACTTGCTCTTTTTTCCGTTCAGTGTTCAGTTCTATGTACGTGAGAATGGTTGGTCAAAAAGTGCTCCAGGTCTCATTCGATCTCAAAAACCGTGAACCATTTCAAAACTTGGCGGAAAACAATCCATTCCATTGAGATGAGATTCTATTGAAACTAACTAACCAAGTTTTGGTGCACGTCTAGATCCAAATTAGGTAGGTATCTTATTACAAAGAACTAGGTAAGATGGACGAAAAAATCTTCTTATCATGGATGAAAACATTAAAATTGATGCACCTAAAGCTACTCACAAGAGTGACGGAATAAAATTAAAAAATATTTAAGCCGAATACAAATAGTCTTTATCCAAATAACTCGATAGTAAGAAATAAGCGTACCTAATCTAACCGATTCCAGCCAATGGCTGAACCGATTTCACCAAATTTGTTACGTTAATACGGGATATTTATGTACTTACGGTAAATCGAACGAGCTCACGTGGTTATTCAAATCCAGTTTTGAAATTAATCAAGAACACTTCAAATAAATTAAAAGGGAAAACTCGATTTTAACGGGCGCGTGGGTGAAAGCGAGCGTCGCGGGCGAAGAGGAAACTGCGTAGAATTCAGTCAGCTGTTTGAATAGTCGAGCAAAACCTTCTCAATGAATTTTGACAAAAAATGAATAAAATAAAAACACGGAGAAGACATTTGCAATTGAAGTTACAGTTTTTAAATTAATTAATCTTCAAACGAGATTAAAACAATCTTCAAAAACAAAAGAGGTTCAAAAAAAAAAAAATAATAATAAATAAAATAAAAACACGGAGAAGACATTTGCAATTGAAGTTACAGTTTTTAAATTAATTAATCTTCAAACGAGATTAAAATAATATTCAAAAACAAAAGGGGTGATTCTATTGTTTAACATAACTGGTATTATAATTTTACTGTTTCTATAATTATTATAATTTTTATTGGTGTTTTTAGTTGATCACGAAATAATCGAATGTCGATAGTAAAAGTATTCCTTGTAAGAGCGGAAATAGAAGTATTAAGTTCTAGTAAGGACGAAAAAAATAACTAGTTTCAGGGGCTGCCCCTTTCTGTATCTCTTCTGGATGGAGAGATTAGCAAGCTGGTGGAATGTGATTCCTATTTGCAAGACTTCTGCCCACAAATTTCGTATTTATTTCGGTATGAATGACTTACGATTTTTGATTCAAACCAAACTCGACTTACGAGGATTTACAGTTATACTATAGATGTGGAAAATCATAATCGATTATAGCTGAAAATCGGTACCTATCGATTATTCACTTCCGTCTCGAGATTGCCATTTTCGCATTCAGTCAGTTCTCCTCGGGATGATAGGTACCTCAGGTAGTTAATACAACATCGGTAGGTAATTAACAGCAATCAACTAACAATAAAATCTTTTTAATTAGTTCTCATAGCACTCTAGATTACCATCACGATGACTAGGCAATCAAAATATAAATGTTGTTTTCTAGGACTGTTTTGGACTGTCTCTCCGAACAGACCCAAAATCAAAATATTATGTTTTCGATTTTAATTCTGAAGTGTTCCACTGACATCTCAAGTCCGACGCCAATATGGAGCTGTCATGAAGCAAGATGCGATAACGGTAATTGTGCTTTGTTTCCTGGTTGCAACTAAATTTTATAACACTTACCCAAAGAGGCGTCCCTTACATTTGTATGTAATTAAACAATTACAGTCTGTGGTACATGCAGATACATTTACCTAAAGTAGTGAGAATCTACAAAGAAAGTTCTCACTAAACTCCTAAAGCCCCTCTTGGCGTTGCATCTCACCTCATAAATTATACAACTCCGACTTCAATCGATTCCCCCATCAGTAGCTGAGGGACCTCTCAGCCCCACCCTCTCTCTTTCCAAAGTTCCCCCTCAGGAACCCTAAATTTGTTAAACTTCTCCCTCGCCATAACCTCCAGAATTTATCACTGTAATGAACAGTGAAGATTTTCCTTCAAATTATATTCCTGGTACATTGTCTATACAATATTCATGAATAAATGCAAACTGTTCCAAGGAAACTTTCCACTTAACATGTTACCCCCTTTGTACTTGTCTCTTTAAGATGACATTTCAAAGTTACCTCACAAGTGTCAAACGGATATTTTATTAAAGTAGAAATTATGATTTTGGAGTGATTCTACTTTCTCAACGCCGAAAGAGCAAGATTCGTATTCGTACTACAAAATTCAGTGTACTCCAAAGTTGTTTTTATGCTTCCTGATCAAAACTTGGTTCCTTGTCTGTCTGATGATGGCTGCCTAGTCCTCAATTTTTAACCGATTTGCGTGTCTGACACAGAACACTTCCCAGTTGCACATTACTTCATCAGAGTATCGAAATTAGCCTGTGGAGGGGGAGAATAATCAGAGAATACTCGGAATTTCAATATTTATTTTCCAATTAAGGCTTACTAATGGAATATAAGGGTTGAAATTCAGGGAACATAATCTATATTGGCCACTGGATTTTCAAGCACCATTCTCCAGGCCACCGTGGAACAAATCAGTGGTGTCACCATGGCGCCAGGACTCCTGAGACCGCGTGGATCGTTGGGTGCTTCGAATTGAGGTGTGTTCTGACCAAAACCAACTGTTCCAAGTTCAAAGTGTTGAACTATTACTGTTGTGGTACCAGGCTGGCACTCGGAGAGGGGGATCTGAATAGCATGTTGGGTATCGTAGATCATTGATGTTAAAATCGACAGCCCCACTGCAAAACCCTGTATGTTCAATACCAAAAAGTTTCCAGGAGACGAAAAAACTGTGACATTTTCAACATATGAACTTGGCTAACAGGTTATTACATTTCACCACAGAAAAGAAATGAGAAGCCATAGCCCGATTTTGGCGACACTATAATGTGCGCAAGAGCACAATCTATCGGAAAGGCTCAAATCCTTATTTTTGGAAAAATTGGAACTTACAGGGTTTTGCAGTGGGGCTGTCGAAATGCTGTTCAAATTCGGGGTCGGTTTCAATATGCTGTTCTGATGTCACTAGGAGTTTTAAGATGGCTAAGGGTGAGGGGAGATTATACGTGTTATTGACAATTTTCGATTTCAAAATATTCAGTTTTGGGCTCTCTTAATACCAAAAATTATATTTATGTTACCTATTTCTCATCATGCTGACTAAATTACATTGGATGAAACTATTTTGGGCCGTATACAGGTTAAAAAAAAGTTTTATCGTTTATTGAAAACTAGCTGAAAATCTTGCTAAAAGTAGGCAAAAACCAATTACGATTTGAGAAAAAAATGTTGATGTCACGGCCTGGAATCGAACCCGGGTCTCTGACGTTCGGGCGACGTACACGTACCTACCTACGGTTGGGATTTTATATATTAGACAAGCGGAAAAGCATGTTAAATGCAGGCAAAAACAAATCGTAGATATGTGAAAAAAAATGTTGATGTCACGGCCTGGAATCGAACCCGGGTATAACTCAAAAGGGACGTACCCTGGAATGCATGCATTAGGTAGGTACTAAATGTTTTCAAGTTGGTCGATCTTTTTTTAGGACGTCCCACAGTAAGACTTGGGCGTCCTTATGCGATCGATCTGGGGTGAAGGAAGACAACACTCAACAGAAAGAAAAAATAACCACACAGTAATCCGTTTTAGACCATTCTGAATCCAAATCCGCGAAAAAAACCATAGGTGTATGTCTGTGTGTGTGTGTATGTGTGTGTGTAACAAAATCTTGTGTACTCTGCACAGGCCTTAGTTCTCAACCGATTTTCCTGGTTCTTTTTTTGTTCGTCGCGGAAAACTATCTAGTTGTGCACTACGTCGCCGGAATTTCGAATTTTGCCTTTTAAGGGGGGAAAGGGGGGGTTAATGCTCGAAAAACGTGCGTTTTTGGGCATAATCTTTTGTACTCTGCCCAGGCCTTAGTTCTCAAACGATTTTCGTGGTTCTTTTTTCTTTTGACGCGGAATACTATCTAGTTGTGCACTACGGCGCCGGAATTTTGGATTTTGCTTTTTAAGAGGGGGAAAGGGGGGGTTAATGCTTAAAAAACGTGCGTTTGCGTGCATAATCTTGTAAACTCTGCCCAGGCCTCAATTTCCAACCGATTTGCGTGTTTCTTTTTTTGTTTGACTCAAATAACTTCCGAGTTGTACATGATTTTACCAGAGTACCAAAATTCGCAAGGGGAGGGGGTGAGTGGGGGGATAATATTCACAAAATATCCGATTTTTCAATATTTTGGTTCCTTTACTACTTACTAATTGTACCCAAGCTTTGAAATTGAGGAAAAATTCTCATTATACCTCCGAATTTTCATGAATTATTCTCTGTACCACCATGGAACTAATAGTGGTGCCACCATGGTGCCATGATGCCATAAACCGCTTATTTCGTGGTTTTTTTTTGTGTTTCACCTTGAATACGGATGTGAACTTCGACGGACTGCCTACCAAAACTAACAGATGAAAGTTCATTGTTACGACGTATTTCCGCTTTGGTGCCAGACTGGCACCATTGTTGGCGTTTGGAGGTGGGGGGGGGGGGGGTAACTCGAATTCGCATGTTGGGTATCGTAGATCATGGATTTTAAAATGCTCTTCAGATTCGAGGCTCCCGTGCCGCTAGAAATGTTAAGGTGGATAATGGTGGGGGGGGGTCAGTATTTCTTGCCTAAAGTAATGAATAAATTACATCGAGTGAAACAGTTTTATCGCTTACCAACTGGTTTAACTGATCTAATGCTTATCCAATGGTACGTCCCCTGGAATGCATGCATTACTAAACAATATGTTATTATATACATAAATGTTTCACATTTTATTTTTACAATTTTCAATCAACATTTAGACAATTTTCAATTTCTCAAATCGTACAACTTTCAGAAATTTTGTGCTAATTTCGCCCTATACTACTATCACTGTGTCGGTCCACACAAAAATCCTAAAAATACGTTTTTGAAAAGATTTTTTGAAATTTATCCCTTGTTCTAAAATGCTGGCTGACGAACTCCTTTTTAGGACGTCCCACAGTAAGACTTGGGCGTCCTTATGCGATCGATCTGGGGTAAAGTTGGACAACACTCAACAGAAAAAAAAAATAACCACACAGTAATCCGTTTTGAACCATTCTGAATCCAAATCCGCGAAAAAAAACCATAGGTGTATGTCTGTGTGTGTGTATGTGTGTGTGTGTGTAACAAAATCTTGTGTACTCTGCACAGGCCTTAGTTCTCAACCGATTTTCCTGGTTCTTTTTTTGTCCGTCGCGGAAAACTATCTAGTTGTGCACTACGTCGCCGGAATTTCGAATTTTGCCTTTTAAGGGGAGAAAAGGGGGGGTTAATGCTCGAAAAACGTGCGTTTTTGGGCATAATCTTGTGTACTCTGCCCAGGCCTTAGTTCTCAAACGATTTTCGTGGTTCTTTTTTCGTTTGACGCGGAATACTATCTAGTTGTGCACTACGGCGCCGGAATTTCGGATTTTGCTTTTTAAGAGGGGGAAAGGGGGGGTTAATGCTTAAAAAACGTGCGTTTGCGTGCGCAATCTTGTAAACTCTGCCCAGGCCTCAATTTCCAACCGATTTGCGTGTTTCTTTTTTTGTTTGACTCAAATAACTTCCGAGTTGTACATGATTTTACCAGAGTACCAAAATTCGCAAGGGGAGGGGGTGAGTGGGGAATAATATTCACAAAATATCCGATTTTTCAATATTTCGGTTCCTTTACTGCTTACTAATTGTACCCAAGCTTTGAAATTGAGGAAAAATTCTCATTGTACCTCCGGATTTTCATGAATTATTCTCTGTACCTCCATGAAACTAATAGTGGTGCCACCATGGTGCCAGGACATGGTGCCATGATGCCATAAACCGCTTATTTCGTGTTTTTTTTTTGTGTTTCACTCTGAATACGGATGTGAACTTCGACGGACTGCCTACCAAAACTAACAGATGAAAGTTCAATGTTACGACGTATTTCCGCTTTGGTGCCAGACTGGCACCATTGTTGGCGTTTGGAGGTGGGGGGGGGGGGGTGAACTCGAATTCGCATGTTGGGTATCGGAGAGCATGGATTTTAAAATGCTCTTCAGATTCGAGGCTCCCATGCCGCTAGAAATGTTAAGGTGGATAATGGTGGGGGGGGGGGGGGTCAGTATTTCTTGCCTAAAGTAATAAATAAATTACATCAAGTGAAACAGTTTTATCACTTAACAACTGGTTAAACTGATCTAATGCTTATGCAATGGGACGTCCCCTGGAATGCATGCATTACTAAACAATATGTTTCTAGTTTGGCTCATTTAGTTCATCTACATAGTTTCGTTTCATTATTACCTACACCCCCCCCCCCCAAAAAAAATGAAAATGTAAATAAAATTTTCAGGTATATTAGATTAGTGTTTAGATGGTCCCCTATGAAAATCACCACCTTCAGAGTGATAGTAGCCACTGTGCATGCGCAAACGTGCATTTCCTTGTAACGGCCATAACTTCTACATTTTCTATCCGATTTCAATGAAATTTTCAGGGATATTACAGATTAGTGTTTAGATGGTACCCTATGAAAATCACCACCTTCAGACTGATAGTAGCCGATGCGCATGCGCGAACGTAAAATCCTTGTAACAGCCGTGCATTTGTCGCCCTCCCATGTGACGTCAGAATCTCAAATCCTATACAAGTTATCACCAGGCCCCCATTGCTCAGACGCAGCGCTTCTGACTCTCACCCAGGAGTCCCGGGTTCGACTCCCAGCCTTACTGAGAAATTTTTTGATCCAATCACTACTCACTTACATTTTTCATCCGAATTTGATGAAATTTTCTAGGATTGTTCAGATTAGCGTGTAGATGTTTCCCTATGAGGGCAGTGAAAGGTACTTAGAGATTGGTGTTTTGAGATTAACTACTATGCATCGGACATCTATATAATCGGGTTATGGATACGAGGAAGCTATGTGCCACACCCACTTGGCAGACGTTTTAAATCTGACATCATAAGTAACTTCCTGTCCATCTCATTCAATAAAATAATATTTTGAGGCTTAAAAATAATGAGAAACGATTGAAAATGAACTTCGGCTACATCAGCGCCCACTAGTGAGCTAATCTAGTAATTTTATTGATTAAAAACAATAAGGTGTGCACATCCTTAAATTCTTCCATATCAGAAAATGCCTTGAAAAAGAAACAAAAGTCGGCTCCTACACAAAAAACAGATGTGATGAAAATTACAGGTGATAAGGATAATTATCAGTTTACCAAGCCTGCGAAATGCCACGTAAAAATATCCGGAGAACTGTTATTGGCTGTCTGTCGCGCGTTTGCCAACATCGAGAAAATCTTACTCAACTAAAACTCCCGTGATTACTGAAAAAAAAAAGAACAAAACAAAAAATTTCCCTCCTCGTAGCTGTGAGAGAGACTACCCTTCACACACGACCCTGTTAACAATGCAGCCAACTTCAACACACCAAAATTCCACATTTGCTGGTGTGCATTTACCCGAGTTTCTCTCACGTGGTGACTGAGTGACGACGTAGAAATAGTTTGGAGGAACATAAACTGTCAAAATTTCTGAACGCAATCCCTTATTCATGAATACATTTTATGTTATCTCTGGCTTTTCCGAATCAGAGGGTTCCTAAGAAAATCATTTGTTTTTTCCTCCATTTTCGTTTGATGGCGCTCACCCTATTCAATAAGTTTTGAATCGAGACAGAGCAGGATTGTAATCCCAAGAGGCAACTGCGAATGAAAAGACAAATTCGTTTTGTTACCATGTTTATTATTATACAATGTATGTAGTTAAACATTATAAAACTAATTTATAAGTCTTAATCACTAAATTAATTAAAACTAAATAAAGCACCATTCTATAGTTATATGTTCAATAACTTCACGATGATTCAACATTTCCTTTCAACAAGTTGTAAGTAAATATTACGAAGAAAAACAAGATTAACGATTTCACAATATTATCTCGTGAACAATATGGAATACAGGCACATTGCTGAGTTAAAAATTAAGGGAGGGAAGAACAAAATTCATAAGTTCATCGATAATGACGATAGTTTTGATTAATCATAGAATTGTGTCACCGTTTAGTCTGCTCGATTTTATAATTCAGACGAGAACTGTAAAATAAAACAACGTAAAAGTACAAAATTCAAACACAAAGAATCGTTTCAAAAGTTAGTAGAGTTGTGAATGTTATGCAAATTTCAACGGAGATTTTCATTATAAATCCTTGGAGGGACTGGAAAAACTTGATACGTATTATCGTATTCAATTAAAAAACTAGTTCTACAACAGGCACTTTTGTCATTCTAATAATAATTAAGGCATCTTTGATTATAATATAACCCCGAATTGGAGGTTGTAGAACGTCTGAACGTTGAGATATAAAGGACGATCGCTGATGTAACGATTTCATAGGAATAATTTATAATGGAATTGATTGTAGACTTTTGTAGAAATGAATGAAATATAATTTAATAAATTTCTAGACTAGGTGTTTGTTTAAGTTCAATCAGAGTAGATGATTGTCAAACATGGATGATATCCATTGATTGATTTGAAAAAGGCAACCTAATCGTTATCATAATGGGATGAAGGCCGCTTAGGTGCTTGCTACTGTGTTGTTTGGATGGTAACGATTGTTCAACAGCTAACAACCGATTTTCGTTCAGTAGAGCACCAGCTGGGGTAGACCAATGGGTACAAAATTTTGCATTTTTTATCTCGAATTTGGGTTAAAAATCCTTGAAGGACCAGGACAGAAACAAGAAATGAAGAGAACGATCTATCCATTAGTGGATTATGTGTTGTATTATCCACGCTGCATGGATACTATACCAGACTTGTTTTCAAACAAACTGCAGCAAGATTTTTGGGGTTTCAAGGGCAGGCTGTGACCATTCTCAGGCATACTATGTCAATGCCACAGTTTGCTGTCACAGTCCTGCCTCATTTTCAAACTCAAAATTCCCATTGACTCTGTCACTTATTGCCATAATTTTCTCAACAATTAAATTAAAAAAAAAAAAAATAATAAAATGAAATGATTACCCCATTTTAGAGATGGTAGTGTGGAAGAAGGCTCATTCACTGTAAAATTGTGAGCTTGAAAAGTTCCTCAATCAGTGCAATCTCTAGTTAGCGAAGGGAAAAACATTAACTCGATGTAAAAAATGGATAAAAATCAACCAATCAATGTCAAAAACCAATATTTTACATCAAAACAACTAATATTGGTTGGCCTGAGAGTTTGCCTATTTATATTTTGAAAATGAATAACAAAGTATACTCTTAAACCAATGGAAAGAAGAGGATATAGGTGTGCTTTGGTGATAGTACCTTCTGGTTCAGCCACTAACACGAAGAATTAATGAGGAGGGACACTAAGGGCAATTGAAGTGTACCTTCGTCCAACTTCTTCCGTGACGATGGTGTGAAACCAGGTATACATGGAAGAAGTAAGAAGGAGGCTCACTCAGTAAAATGACGTGCAATAAAAGATCTCCCAAGAGTGCAGTTTGGTAGGCGAGGGGAACTAAAATCAAATAGATAAGTAAAATAAATATTGAATAATCAATATTTTGCATACAGTTATCCCACTATCCCTGACTTGTACTTGTAGTGACCTATTTGTACAGTTGGATCATGTCATACCCACTCTTAGACAAAGGTGGATAAAGATGGTTTAAAGACACGTGGAAGTGCTAACACCTACGTTGTCGGTGGTACCTTCTAGTTCACCTTGCCAACTACAGAGACCGCGATTTAAGGAGGCTTGGTCATTGAACTGAACCTTCTTCTTACCTACCCTTGAAACCAGGTTTATCTAAAAACCTTAAAATTCCACTGCTGCATCTCCAGCTACTAACAAGCTACCCACTTACTCCACAGAGCTGCCCCCTTACCTTCTTGTGCTGGACTTGCTACCTACTTACTCCTTGATAAGTACCTACAAACTTAATCACATTTGACACTTCCCAACGTTTCTGCTCTTCATATTTAAACAAGACAAAATTTGAATTAATCGAACAAAATTGACAAATTAACAATATAGACGCAATGTTGTTAAGGACTCAAATTGTAAGGGCACGACGTGAATTGGACAAAGACACGAATGTGGATAAGTACAAGCTGAATACAACTCAAGTTCACAAGATGTAAATTTGGACACATGCATATGAGATAAGCACAATCAGGACATAACTGACAACATCTTCTTGCCTGGATACAAAAAACAATAAAGGAAACGTTGAATTAAAATGGGTTTGACTAACGATGAGAACTCAAGATGAAAATTAGTGAAATTTTAGGGTTTATTTCGCCGACAAAGCAAAATTAAGAATATGAAATAAAACTGAATTCATAACTATTCCATTAAACATTTTTTTTAGGAGTAAAAGGGATAATAAAATTAAGTAAAGTACCTAATTCAACGCAGTAGTGCGTTTTTACGATTAAATTGTGATATGTTTTTTTCATCAACCTCTGGATTTTTAAATCCATTTTGATACATTTGTTTGCATTTTCAAACGAGAGACTAATTTTATAGGTCATCGCTAGGAACGTTAAGAAAAATTCATAAAATTTCAATGGCTGATGTAAGGTAGGAGAGCAGAGGTGGAGGTTTTCAACTCTCGGTGACTCTGTAGGACCTAGAAGAGGTGATGGAGGATTGGACGGACTTCATGATTTTGTGTCCGATCGTGCCGTCGCCGTTGACGTACTCCGTGGAGTAGCTGTCGGAGAAATTGGTCGTGTAGGGAGGTTGGGAGAAAGACGAGAGGTCGAGTGGGGGCGGCGGAGGCGGAGGGTACTTGGGACTGGGGGTGGACGTAAAGACGTTCATGGGGGCGGGATTCATCGGGGGCGGCGAGGAGTAGATTTTGGATTTGGTTTCCGTCGAGCTCGTGTACATCCGTTCGGGGCTGCTCGGATGGAGGTCGGTCAGGTTCAGAGACGAGTCGAAAGCGCTGTTTAGAGAGTAGGAGCCGTGGGTGGTGTTCATGGTGGAATTGAAGGGTTGGGACGAGTACGATTCGTCGAATCTGTGTACAACACGAAACACATGCGGATACTATGTACACAACAAGGACAAATACTGACAACACAAGGTAAAACATAAGTATGGTGAACTGTCTCACCACAACAGGAAAGCCTGGGAATCTATGAAGGATGTTAATCATGTTTTACAAGATAGCGTTCTGTGTCTGTTTCCCAAAAATAATAAGCTACGAAGCTGAATAGATTCGACGGATTGGTCAACATCAATAACAAACATTTCCACACCCAGAGATAACAGTGCCCCCTACTCAGCAGTCTTGAGAACTATTTCCATAGATAACAATTACCCGTTGTCAGATCCCATCCAGTTAGGTATCTACTTACACAGTAGGAGTGGTGGCTCCATACTCCCCTTTTTTCTCTCCTTCGCCGCTTGTTCCCCAGCAACACACCTCTCCTAGAACCTATGCTTTTCAGTGATTTAAACCCCCAAATTCTCCTCAATTTCACACAGAACACAAATTACTTTGGTAAGGAGTATTAGGAAGACCGGAAGATATAGGCGACTGGCAAGGAGTTCAATGCAGTGTTTGTGGATGGAGTTATCGTTCGTCATGGAGGACTCAGATGATTGAAGCTGGGTTCACATAGATGCGTAAAGTGCGTAATGCGCAAAAAGAGATGAAGATGTTCCGTAATGCAGAAAGTGCGTTCACATGGCTGAATGATTACGCGATTACGTAACGCAGTACGTTCTGCGCACAATTGTTTCCAAACCAAAACAATGATTCTGGTTGTTTTGTCAATAAACGAGACCGAGTCAATAAACGTTCTCTGAACAAATGACGAGAGTTCGTTCATCCATAATGCGTAAAATATCCAATTTTGGTTTATTATTTTCAATAATGAACCTTTGGAATCGACCAAGAAAAAAATTTTAACTCCTCCTCAAAATTTGTTGGTTTACGTTTCAAGGTACGTAGAATCCGAAAATCGAATAAAAAATTTTCCGTCTGTCCGCCGTACGCCTACGCAGCACTTTTCTTAGCAACGCTGGACCGATTTGGTTGAAATTTGGTATGTGGGCTCCATTTAGGGTCTAGTTGTGCTGCGAAGATTTTGGTACATGTCAGTCACTTCTAAGGGGTGAAAATTAAGGGTTGAAATTTTCAAGAGTGCCCTAACTCGAAAACTCTCGAAATAAAGGTATCGTTTTTTCACCAATTTTAAATAGTATTGAATTTTTACAAATTTTTGAGACCACCTCTGCAGGACAAACCGTTCGCTCCCTACGAGTACTTAAGGGCCTTCGTGAGTCAATGTAATTTTGTATGATCGTTGATGTACCTTTTCTCGACAATCACTCGAGGTAATTTCATGATTTTTTTTTAATTCTGTACAGTCACATCCCCTCTCCAAACTGACATTTTTTTGCCCTTTCCACTCAGCAATTCAATTTGTGGGACGAAGGTTCCCACACCCTCATTTTTGAATTCACACTCATTTGTTTTGAGGTTAGAAAAAACCGGATTTGAGATTGAAAATATGTCAATCTATTCAGCAACTGTTCCTCTAAAGAACAAAAAAAGAATTAATTCGATAAGTTGAACTCAGCCGAAGAAAATGTTCCTAACCTGCGCGAAATCATAGTTTTGATAAAACGGCGAAAGAAGTTATCTACCTCGAGTCTCTGATCTCAGCTCTGGTTTCATATCGCAGCGCGCGCGGCGTTGATGCTGAGATTTGTTCTACTCATTGCTTTTCATCAACTTGTGAATGAAAATAAAAAGAAGAAGAAGAAGGATAGGTTTCCGAGGTTCAGGTAGTGATAAATTGCAGTCACTTGATATTTTAGCGTGACTGCATTCCTTGTGTTTTCGCATTTTCATTCTGTTACTTTTGAAGATCGCTACTGTAGTTTTCATCCTCGTATATTGACTTTTCCGTGTTCTCGATTAGGTATAACAATATCATCCCTCGAAGTGGTTCTAAAGTTTTCAAAAAGAGGCAACCTAGGCCCGGAAGGGACTTCAAAAAAGTCGATGGTAAAGCTGGCCCTTCCCACGCTTCTGGTGCGCACTAACTTATGACAATGACATACGTAAATATTTTTGCCTTTCACCTCTTGTATGAAGTTACCAAAATTATAAATAATTGATTTTTCAGAAGTGAATTTTCATTTCCATGTTCGTCAATCCCACCCTGTCAGGCAGTAGGAGGGTTAGGCATCTAGCACTCAGCAGACTGCCCAGCTCTTACGGCTTATTACGTTCAATTTGGGACCCCTTTGGTTTCTGGAACCCCATAGTGTTGCATATCAAACTGATCTGTACAAAACGGAGATTTTAACAGTACCAAAAAAAATTTTTTTTTTGTCAACCTATTTTTTGACTCATGAAGGCCCTTAAGGGTTTTTCTTCGATGAAACGAAATCACGAGTGTGAATCACAAAAAAGGTATAATCTCTCTAATTTTATCTGTTTAGATCCCTTCTGTATAGATCCCTCTTTCCAACCGTAGGTACCTACTACCTACAAGGGAATTTTTGAAAATGTCAACCCTTCATTTCCATTTGGTTTGTGGTTGGGTAGAAATTTTCAAAAATGCCTTAGAAGGTAGTAGGTATCTATGGTTGGTTTCTATACAGAAGGGTGATCTATACAGAAAATAATAAACCTTTGGGCAATAATTTGCAGCGTTTTCAAAACGATACACTCTGCTCCAAAAGTCGACATCCGCAAAGATCAGTCCCGCCCCTTCAATTGGCTCCAGCAAATAGCATCCAATTACGCACTACCGATTACAGACATTACGCGCCTATGTAAAGCCAGCTTGAGAGAGTGCAGTCGTCGAGCTATTTGTACAAGAATCTCAGCTACTCTATCAAGCCTGGCATCCTCTTGCCTGATAGAGATGGGCGGTATTTAACGTAACAGTTAAAAATAACCTATTACCGGGTTTCGTTAATTCCGCTTGGAACCTATTACCAAAATAATCCTGTTACTAAATAACGTTCCAGGGAAGGCTCCAAAATGTGTAGAGCCAGAACAATAGCCTGGGATTTTTAATCGAAAAAGAGTGAAACACACCTACACTAATACGTAAATATGTCGGGTATAACTTGATAGAAACCCCAACTTACGTAGGAAACGAAAACTAGAGATCAACGGAATGATACTTCGGAATGGAATAACATAACATGATAAACAAACGAATGTAGGTCGAGAATGAGAAGTAGAAATCACGAAAACGATACCTTGGAATGGTATGTCGGAATGAGCTTCTGAGAAGGTCCCTGAGATAACCTATTAATAAATAACAGGTTATTGGAACCTATTACCAACCCAGAGCGGTAACGGTGGAACCTAATACGCAAATGTAACCATTTCGCCCATCTCTATTGCCTGGGCATCAGCTGTACCCCATGTGTGTTCTAAGTTGAAAAAGTTCTCTGTTAACCCTCAACTGTAGGCGGTTCGACAAACCCAACTGATCGACGCCCCTGGTGCTTTCAGCGTCCGCTGAGTTTGTCAAGCAAAGCGTAGGGCCTATCCTGTGTTGAACGTTGCCTTGGAGTCAGAACACGACATAACATAAATTTTTGGAGCCCATAACCCTTAACATCTTTGGTCTTGGAAATAGTTTACAAGGCTGCTGAGTAGGGTGCACTACTAGTTGTTATCCCTGGATAATAATTCTTTGACTGGGAAGCAGTTTCTGTAATACCACTACAAAAACTGTCTCATCCAGTTACCCTGTGCCATTCAGCGCTGTACTTCATCGACTAGTCTCAACGTGTGATAAGATGTCAATGAGTCGGATTAACCTACTTTCTACAAAATTGATGGAAATGGTTGATGAAAATTTTTTTAGTAAGACCTAAAATAATATCAAAATTTGAATCTAGCAGAGAACATCAAAGGGGAGCGGAGTGTAACACAGGCCTTCCTGCGACGGACAGACGATACTTGGTAAAAAAACAAAAAACAAATAAGCATTTACAAAAATGTGAATTAAGCGGAGTATTTTTCATAAAAAACATAATTATGATTGATATGTACAGGAATCTGGAATCATGTTGAAAAGTACACTGATTTTAAATCAGTAGAATTCACATTTTGAATTGGGATTCACTTTACTTCTCGTGTAATGATGATGTGGGTTATCTCTAATAATTATTGTGCTTTCAAAATGTGCAACTTTTCTGATCAACAAAACTCGGAAGTATTGTTGGGAGGTCGTCAAGCACAGACATTCTTGGACTTCAGCACAACTAAATAGAAAAAATATCAGCAATTATAGGGAAATTGAACAGTAACATGCAAGGCGGTTCAAAAAAAGATTGCAGTCGTTGGAGAGCAGGGTAAAATGAAGGTACTTAGTGCCCAATTGTTTGACTTTGAAGGTGATAAGCTATGATGTTTGTTACAGATGTATTTCAGTTGACTTTATACAAGAGTAAAAATGGCGATTGATTTGATCAAGTCAGTGAATGTGAAATCAGCGACATTCTGAGTTCTCAGAAACGGACGTATGAAAGTTGATAGCCTAAGCCATACAAAATATCTATCATCGTTTCTATTTCTCTTCTAAAAAAAAAAGTCCAACAAACTTACCAAGATACTATTCAGTATCTGTGTCTTCAATCCTTCAGTTTGGCGGCAAATTGAAAACCATCAGAAACTGCTTCAATTTATAACTTACATTAGAACAAAACAACCGAACCATTCTCACCTTTCATAGGAGTCAGATTCATTGTCATCCTTTTTCTTGTACTTGGCTTGACGAATAGCGGTTAGTCTTCCTCTGGCCTCTTCAAGCTCCCGTTCTATTCTCAAAACTTCGGACCTTCATCAAAGACATAATTTGTTTTCCGTCACAACAAAGAATTGAGTGATATTCAATGTAATTAGGTGTTATTTTATTACGAACAGGGGAGAACTTATAAGTGCTCTTGCTGAGTGGAACTGCGATGAGAGCGGCGCTAAGAGCAGCGAGAAGAGCGAAAAAAATAACACAGGTAGGCTGAGGGTGCTCCTTCACTGGAAGCGATACCAGGCGTTTCTATCTCTGCGGTCCTCTATCGACACCTTCTCCTTTTTATCCAAAAATCAAATGAATCACCTTTTCACAAGTTCAGTCCGCTTGCTGTTTTGAGTCCATTTCCATTTCCTCGGTTCTATTCTAATAAGAATAAGAACTACCAGTGCTGTGAAGGACCGCAATCCCTTATGAACATGAGAGATCCAAGATATCACCATCACGACGACTGATCCACTGTTTTAAAATGTGGGAAATGTTTGAGGGTTCATCCTATAATAATCACTAAATTTTTCCGGTAGGAATTTGAGCCAATTATATGAATGGTGGAACTCGCCCAAACTAGTCCTTTCCGAAAGTATTGGATTCACCCAACACCTCCGATATTGCACGAATCGTATCATGAAAACTTTCCAATAGGTAAAAATCAATCGGATCCATTTTATTCAACTGCGAAGGGAAGCACACTACTGTTTGAGTTCCTTTGCATTGCGACGCTCGGTGTCGCTTCCAGCGGAGGACCAGGCTGATGGGGGAGTTCAGAGTGGAGCGGCGCTTTGAGCTGTGAGCGAAGAAAACAAGCAAGTTTGTTTTCGTCTTAATTTTCAAAATGAATCTGGATCGGAAGGATCTCAAAATGTATTTTTACACAGAGGTTTTCATCTGTTAAATTGAAAGTTGGCCACCTCTTTACCAGTTTTTGGTGATCTAGCAAGTAACCAAATGTAGTCGTATCCATCCGAAAATATCAACAAACCCTGCCAGAATCTTCTTGAAGTTCATCGGAAGGAATTTTCATGTCCATATCGCGGTTCATCAAGACATGAATACCCTCTACTTGCATTTTGAAGACGGGTTTCCCGCAAAAAAGTAATTTGTGTCAATCGTCTACGAAGATTGGAACCGCACGACTCGCCGCTTATATAGGAGCTCCACTCTGAATGGCCACCTCTCCTCTCTCTTCTCTCACAGCTTTTATCGCCGCTCTTACCGGAGCTCCACACTGTAAGTATCCTAAGACATGACACATAGCTTACCTTGCGTTGATTTCTTGAGCGATTCCTCCAACCATTTTCTTGTTCAAAACCAAACTTCTCTCCTCTTCTTGTTGAATGGCTTGTTGGGCAGCTTTCACAAGATTGTCTGTCGCCCTCTTTACTGCATTTCCTGCAGACTGCAATAAGGTTGGACATTAGTTCCCTATTGCTACTAACCTAACAAGCAATTGATATTGTGATAACCAGTCATGAGTGGAATAGAAGTCTAGAAATCCATCAAAACACTGCTATGTGAGAATCTAGATTGAAAACTTCAACCAAATTTCATACATTGGGATGAGAGGAAATACAATATTTACCTGTAGTCGTTTGGTAGTTTCGCTGTTAGGGTCTGCCTTGACCTTGCACGCCACCAAAAGATGGGCTGTCCAGGAAGCGACCTGTTTTGCTGAAGAGACGAGTTTCTCTTCCGAGCTGACGCCTTGAACCAGACAGTTGGCAGAGTCGACGAGCGAATGGGTGGTTGCTGCGACGAGCCTTGCTGCTGATATCAGCCCTTCCGACCACTGCCCGTCGTCTGAGCTGGTTAGCGGTCTCCGACTCACCTGAAACATTAAAGTGGAACTCATGAATTCAGTAGAACTGAATACAAACATGACCTAATCCAGAAGACCAACAAAATAAGATGTTTTCGGGTTCTTTCTCTGTGAAAGATAAATACAGGTGGTATTTCATGGAAGAAAATACAAAATATCGAATACCTACCTTCAAATAATGGGTAGACCTATGTGAGTGGTACATGCACAATAATTTTACGAGTTTATAGTATCCATTCTGATATATCTCTTATTGTGATTTACTCTCGCCCATTTCTCAAGAACGAGCAATACAACGATAATCGTTCAAACCACTTCGAGAGTAACGAGTAACTTCTATCTATGTGATGCTCTCTAGCGACTGGTCCGTGAACTGCTTTGGATATTTCTGATCACAATCACTACTGTGCAATGTGCACTCATTTGTATTGAATTGTATGTAATGGCAAAATGATCTTACTTTTCCAGTATCAATGAGTTCTCTCTGTGCTGCAGATGCTGCTTTCACCAGAGCCGAAGTTGCTGCGGCAATTGATTTAGCCGCTTCCAAAATCATCTCGTCAAAGTTGAGGGAATCATCAGCCTCCTGAAAAATACGAACGTGTTATTTTCACATTGACTGGAATATTTCGGGATGATGGAATATTGGTGAGATACTTTTATACAATTATAATCAGAGAGTTCTAAAAATGAAAATATGATTACATAACTTGGTTAATGAATACGTACAAGAATAATACGCTTGACTTAATTTAGTATCTACACAATTTTATACAATTATAGATAGGTAGTACATAAGTAGATATATATTACAGAACATTTTGCTAGAGTGAGTACCTATAGTAAGCAGCATCAAACACGTGGAAAGTAAAACACATTACATAAGTGAATATGAAGATTGCGGAGATTCTAAATATGAACTTCTTGGAAGGGTGCAGATTCCTGATGGTCGCTGTGTTCAGTCACTGTATAATATGTTTGATCCCTGGTTGACTACCAACAACCAAGAATATCAAACATATCTTACAGGAACTGACGTCTTCAGTGTTCTCTTCTTGGTTGAAAATAGCTACTATTATTACGTTATGGGAAGGTACGCTCTGAGAAATACGATGATGCACAACTGACCTGGCTGATGGATTTCCTAGGCCTGAGACTGGCTAATTTCTTGGCGGCAGCATCGATCGAAGCAGCTGCGCCCAGAAGTTCATTTTCGGCTATTACCGTGGGGTCATCTGGATCAACCCAGTCGGAACCTGTGACACGAAAATATACAATGAGAAATTTCACAAGGACAAGGAGAAGAAAAAAATTGGTTTTAGTAATGGTTTGTACTTAACAAACTGAACGCCTCCCTGATTAACTGGGTGTGCTAAATATGCATCTGGAGGCCCCAAGAAACTGAAATTTCGTAGGGTACCTATTTAAGACTGCAGATTTTGAATAATAAACTTAGCTCTTCCCGGATAAGCTAAACTCGCTCATGGTGGACCCAAGAAGCTGAAATTTTGCATGGCGCCAATGAATAGCAAACTTTCATGAGCATCATGGAACATGATCTTTTTTGGGAATCAGAAGTTCATAACTAAAATTTACAAGTTTCGCTGTCAACCTATTCGTTCTTAAAGTCCTAATTTGCGAAGTACTCAATTTTGTTAAAAATAATAGAACTGAAAGGTCCAAGATGTGCGCTTCGCAACAAAATCAGATGCAGGCAAGTTTTTGTTTACTTGTTAACTAGGAAGTATGGACTGAAAGTTTGTTGTAGGGGGTTTGTCGAGGTGCTGAATCCGATTTTGAAGTCAAAAATTAGAAATTTCGACTTGCTGAAATCCCTTGTTAAATTCAATAGGTAGTTCACTACTATGATGGTGAACCAAACATCAAGTGACAAGTGAGTTCATAATTCTCAATCCACTAACCTTTAAGTTGTTCGGCCACAGCAACAAGCTCAGTAACGTACTGAGCTAGTCGCCGAGAGACAAGAGTCAGTTGGGTCTTGTCTTGGCTCACTTTGGTCGTGACTGACTGAACGGTCTGCAGAAGAACTCTGTACTCGTCCGCCAGCTGTTGTCCAGTTCTCAAACATTTTTCTCTCAGCTCCACAGTCTCTGCGTTTTGCGCAGCACCCTATAATGGACAGGTGCGTCGTAACATCATTGGGTGTTACCGAGAAGATAATTCGCCAAATAGTCAACGACAGTCTAAAATGCTTACCTTGCAGACAGAAAGCATGTCTGAAATAGCTTTGCGTCCCATATTCGCAGCAACAATGATGTCTTCCTGTTTGCAGCTGTTGCCAGCGGCAACTGCTCTTGCTGTAGCCAAAGTGATTGGTTTCGTACACCTCACCAACATCTCTGGTGTACCCACAGTGGATCCATGTTCGATTGAGCGTAGAGCCTGCGAATTGAATTCAGAATATATCCATAATTTTGACCAACCAGAATGAAGACAAGTACAATTCAAACTGTAGTTAACTTGACTCACTCGAATTTCTTGAGATATAACTTCAATGGTGGATTCCAACGCTCTAGTTCCTCTCGTATGTTCGTCTTCAACAGCTTTCACGGTTTTGAGAAGCGAAGTAACGTTGGTAACCATTACCTGAAACAGGAATATTCAAGTTGGTAGAATCTCATGAGCATCGAACTGATAATAGAAGAAATGGTATCTCTTGAAAAATTGCATTATCCAGTTGTACACACAAAACGGTATTAGTCAAGAGTAGTCGAACAAAGATCACTTAGAATTTTCAAGATCAAACAGTGTTGCCACTACAAGCTTCATTAAATAGATGATTTAATTTTTTTTTTGCATTTATATTACAGTTCACTCTACTAGTAAATGGTAGAGTTATTCTACTCCTCAACACCCGAAATTGGACTCTCCTGTTCACTCAATTGCCTTCTCTGCCAATGTGAACAGTTTCAAGTACAGTAGAGTGATATCACAAGGTTGAGGACGCAGTAGAGTATAGACGGTGGTATAGCAATAAGGTAGAGCAATAAGGGCTCTACTAGTTTGAATCGACTTTTAGTAAGAACACGTACGTAGAACCTACCAAACTTGTTCACTACAAATACAACACAGATAACTTCCAATAAGTAATACTTCATCAATAACCAATACAAACCAAAAACGACATAGATCGTGAAACTTTACTAATGAAGCAGCTTGAATGTGTTAGTTATGCTCTCTTGGGGAGAATTATCGATCTAACGACAACTAATTCATTCAAAAATTACAACTAAAATGTTATTTTCTGTTCAGTCGTGGAAATGAAGAAGATTAAGATAGTGGTGAACAATTTTTAGGTTCGTTCCATCAGGGACCGAAGTGAGAAAGTGATCGACGCATGCGCAGTTGCACTAAGCGCTGTTCCATCAGGATAATTCAGTTAACCGAGGTGAATCTACAGTCGGACAAAAGTCGAAAACTCCAAGTAGTTCTATTAAGGTGCCGTCAAAAGGAAACCTCATTCATTTGAATAATTATCACTAGCATCTTTTAAAAGTAGGTTAAATTTACTAAAGTTTGAGGCCAACTTGAGCTTTGTAGGTACAATAATAAGGAAAATGCAGCAATTCAAAAACAGGCAATTTTTTCCAGAAAGCGAAATTTTCGTGTAAGGCTATATTTTGAGCTGCTTACTCGCAAACTAATCATTTTAGAAAGAAGTAAAGGGAGAAGAATTTGAAGGAAATGTATCAGCTTCAATTTGAAACCTTACACTAAAACATTAATCTCAAAAATTAATGAACAAATATTAATAAATCATCTTCTTATGGGAAAAAATTAAGGAGAATCAACAAAACAATGAACGTTGACAAAAGGCCTGGGAGATGAGTATCGTGTGCTGGTCTTTCTTTGGTACCGCGGGCATCAAACCCAATCATTCCATGAAAAACAAGAGAATACAAGACACAGAATACCTACCTACACCCCCCATCAAAAAATGAAGGGAGGTTGCAATGTAGGCTACCAGTTCCAAACAGGTTCAGAAGGCGTTTGTTTAGCAATGGTTCAGAACGGATCCCATCCCCTCCCCTTTCAGAATGCTGTCCCATCACGAACTGGTTCTGGTTTCATACCCGAACAAACCATAAATAAATAATGGATAGCGGTTTAGAAGGCTGTGAACCGCAAACCTCCTGATGGAACAAACCTTTTATACTTAAAATTGAATGAATTTTAGTAGGCAAAACTTCATTCATGCGGATCTAAAAACAATTTTCTTTGTGAAACATTTTTTAGCCATTTCTATTAGAGCTTGAGAAGTGAATGCTTGATTATGAAAAACTCAACACTTTGTCGTGTCACAATAAAATGCAAAGGTACATACCCAAGATGCGGATGTCAAATAAGAGGAATTTATATGAGAAAAGGACATTGTTTTATTTTTTACGGTATATTTTTAGATAATTTTCCATGAAATTACAATCTCGAGTTTGATGTAGAATGCATTAAAAAAATGTATGATATGATCATTATTAGCGGATGATGAAGATTAGGGGTAACATGAAAAGTGTTAACTTTGGGGGCAATTGACGGAAGCACGTGAAATGGAAAATAATACTGAGAAAAAAAATTAATTTTAATCAATTTTTGAGACGTCAATTTGGGATTAAAGAGGCGGAGGTTATTCCAACGATCATTTCGTTTTGCTTGATCCCGTTCCGGTATCAATCCTGATTAATTCTTTAATCAGATCTTCTTTCCTCTGAAGCTCTGTAGCCCACAGGAAGTCCTGTTCGGGGACAAACCAACCAATCAGAACCCTGAGGGATACTTCAACAGTCTTTGTGGATCAGGCAGTCACATAAACCTTTCCATATCAATAAATTAATAACTGAGCGAGAGCGACTCATGTAGTACTTATATGGAACAATGATGTCGAATCAGATGAGATATTTTTCGTAGTATTTATGTTGGATTTCCTTAATCACCCAACACATGACATTTCAAGTCGTAATATCGTTAACAATGTGAAATAATACAACAGGTACTTGAAGTATTTTACACCTATCTAAAAAAAGTTTCAAGACCTTTAGGTACCACTTCTTCAGATTGGAAATCTTCAAAAAGGAGAGGAGAATTGTTTTGACTATATTAGTACTACAAAGAGTATTGTTGGTTCTTCCTCGATTAACAATATTTGCGATATAGTTATTTATTAAACTAACTCTGAACGAGCGCTACTCATCGGTCAGGAATTCAATGTTTTCCCTTACAATCGTTGTTTTTGATTTAAAATTTCGATGTAGAGAAAAACTAAGGAAAAATGGGTTAAGCGTTTAAGGAAAAAATAAGTGAATGCTTTGAAAGAAACAGTATGGACATTTTTACCGTGCGACTGCTCTCACAAAATGGCGGCCACCATACTCAGCTGTTTTCCAAACCAGTCACATTGCATTCCGATTTTCTATCTTTCTGCCCCACGTGAATCCAGCTTAACTACCTACTATTTATGCAAATCTGACCTCCTTGTGATTTGTATCCCCGTAACTAGATGATTGGTAATCGCAGTAGTCACATCACCTTCTTCCGTCCATAGCAACTGTGACGTTATACTAACTTCCAAATTTAAAAATAGAGAAACTTAATGAGAGTCTAGCACCCAACAATCCTTGTTGGGTTTCCGTGCTACCTCCTGCCACTTCAATTAACTACCATTCCTGATTACCATAACTACCATACTAAAAATTGTTGTCCCGTAATCGTTTTCTTTCTCATATTTCTATAACATGGAATTGAATGACTTCGGGCACGTTTCGCAACATAAAACGACACTTGGCATGATTTTCACGTCCATAACTGTTCAGAGAGAAAACAATAGGAGAAACGAAAACGATTACGAGACAACAATCTTTAGAATGGTAGTTATGGTAATAAGGAATGATAGTTTGTTGAAGTGGTGGGAGGTAGCGCTGAAACCTGACAAGGATCGTTGGGGGCTAGACTCTCATGAACCTTTTCACAAATCACGGTATCTATGGGACCCGTGATCTTGACGAAACGTTGACAATTGGTGACAATCCAGCTGCCAATTTTGGCAGTGTCTGTTTAGAATCCCTAAATGTGGCTGGTCCATGACTAACCTTTCTATTTATAACAGTAAATTTTTTTGTCATTTATTGTTTTTTATGTCAACTGTCATTATTCATCTTCCATTGCCAAGGCAACATAACATAAACAAAGCGTGGCTCTAGCACTTCGTGTCACTTGGGACGTCAATGACAATGGCCCAACATCTTTTCCAGCTGGCTTACTCGCTGGGGGCAGTTAGCAACGTGATTGCGCGCTCTAGGTTGACATTTACTGGCTCATTGAGCTCACGAGCTGGCAGCAAAAACTCTCTAATTACTACGAGTCCACGAATACTACGAATGCCCCGTGTATGAACAATCTCAAATAATTTGCTTCATTCAAATAAAAACTAAAATATCGATGGGTAACGCTCGTTTACATGATAGAATGTTTAAGAATGGCAACTAAATTAAGTGGGCCACGTAGGGTAACCTAGGAGTTTCAAAGTATTGGAAGCGAAGAAATTAGAAAACGACGAAAGCAAACAGATTAAAGATAGAAGTGCCAACAGGAGCGATTGGTTGGTTTGCTGCAAAGAGTCACAACACGAACTAAAATAAACTACATTTAAAACATACACATAGG
Organism: Apolygus lucorum; assembly: GCA_009739505.2. NCBI lineage: Eukaryota > Metazoa > Arthropoda > Insecta > Hemiptera > Miridae > Apolygus > Apolygus lucorum. Next base: position 40,642,408 of record CM019168.2, on the reverse strand, counting down.
AAGTGATCGAAGAGGCTATTTGCAGAAGTAGTGTTAAAACATCGACATTAAATTAGATAAGTACCTAGGTTATAAGTGGAATAATACATTTTTCAAGTATATGTGCTTCATACTACTTTCTTCACTCTCACCGCTGATTCAGGCCTCCTAGGATATTCTTCTGCAGAGGAAGGTTATTGAGAAAATGGAATGAATATCATCCAGTTCCTTAAAAGTTACCAAAATCTTCTATTTTTCAAAAATTAGGTAACACCATTCTTTTTATGATATTCAATTAAATTACTTTTTGTTTCGGAATATTATTTATTAATTTTTTTTATTAGGTACTGAATATATGCGGTTATTCTGGGGAAAAACCTTCCCAAGACGCATCGAAAAGAGGTTTAACTCCTAATCCTTCTAGTACATCGAAAAACTCTTCCAAAACCTTTAAAACGTAATTTCCCCATACCGGTAAAAAACCAGTTCAATGAGTTTGAAATTCCAGTTTTCAAGGAGAAAACTCTGCTTTCTTCGGATATTTTTAATTCTAACTCTCTCTGAAGTGCATTAATACGTAGAACTGAGTTATTCTGTTCGGAATCAACGTTTTGGCGATGAGGGGTTTCCATCTGTACTTTATAATCTTATGACGTTGAATCACGCGTAGACTCAATCATATTATAACTTTGAGCTCCTAGAATTTGCAGTATGTGAAATTACAAGGTACTTGGAGCATATTTTGTAGTAATGTGACGTAGGACTCGATTTGTGAACACCTTTTGATAGTTTTTTTCCTACTCTACTACCCATATTTATCCATTCATTTCGTGCCTTCAATAATTAATGCAGAATCATTCCCCAACTTGCATTAAGTCATTGATTTGCCGTCAAACACCAAGAATACCCCGGTTATTCAAATTACCAACGTTAGCAGCACCACGATATTACTCGTACACATAAATTGTTACCATGTACTCCGCACTACTCGAAATCCACCAACAAATTACTGATTTTCATTTCATGCGACAACGAAAGCATTTCTCGGCTTCTTACTTTGGCGGAGTCTTTCAGATGGTTCATGGAAGGATCATTGATAGATTTCCCTGAAGCAGCTTTAGTCGCCTGAATAAGGTCACCAAGAGCGGATGCAACATCTTTCACAGCGTTAATAAGCATGACCTTAAAAAAGAAAGGAATCGAATTAGTATGCTGGAAGCGGGGCTTTTCGGGTAGAAAAGGAACTAGTGGGTAACATTTGGGTGGGGATGTTTTGGAAGGTTCAGATCCCCTACCTGTGTTTGGAACTAAGAGAGAATATAAATTGTTTGGAGTAGGGTTTGGACTACACCAATTTTTTGATGGGGTACCTCAAGGCCTGGTTAAACATTTTGAAACAACTAAGCCTACGAAAGTGAAGTGGTAGGTAAAGTAAATTATGGATAAGGACATAGAATAATGTCGTTGAGACTCCATTTGTTCTCACGCTTGAAAATAGTGATAAGGAAGCTAGGTCTAGCAGAGTAACCTTTTTGACAGGCATCTTTCTGCCTCGAACGAGGGAGATTATAAGCCACCAGAGCCCGAAACTGAATTTGGAATTTCTAATGGCAACCCCAGGCAGTAAGTGAGCGAGGGCTTCATTACCAGAATTCCAGCCAATAAGGTTACTCCATTAGCTTTAGGTGGGTATACATGGGATACTTATTTCGGTAGAGCAAGAGCTGAGAGCTCACGTGGCAAGTGTGGACCTCTTGAGTGCTCTCGCGTTGCTCAACTAATCTAGGGATCAGTTTCAGAAAGTTTCACCAGTGGGAAACAAGTTGCGAAAGCACTATTTCTCGGAGATTGGTATGGAGAGCGAAGGAAATCAAATCTGCGTTTCCTCACAAACAAAAAAAAAAAACAAAAAAACAGACTCACTCACTCACTGCTTGGGGTTGCCATTGGAAAAGAGTTTCAGGGTCTAATGGCTTATACTCTCCGTCTTTCGAGGCCCCTTTATGTTAAAAGAGGATTCCGCCGGCCACCCCATTTCAGAGTTTGTAAATCTTTTGCTGAGATCAGCAAATTTCTATCAGGTAAAATATTCGATCAGGTAATTCTGGATCTCCAGAATCGGTCGTATTTGCACAAGAAGAGTTCGGCTGTGCCCTCTTCTTGTTCACATGGACATATTGGTGAAATACGACTGTCCATGATATTCAGCATTCTTTGGAAGTCGTAATGTCCCGTTAGAATGCCTATCATTAGCCTGATGGTGTTAAAAAAAACTCAAAACTGAGGAAACGCCCTGTTGATTTCCTCCGCTCTCCATACCGATCTCCAAAAAAGATAAACCGTTGGAAAGCTAACAATTTGGACATATTTTTTGCGAACAGCGTTCATCAAAATGAGCAGAGATTCTAAATAAAAAATTTGATGTAAAAGGCCAAATTTCGGACAAATTTAACTTCGCTTTTTGACTTGGTTTTTTGGAAAGTTTTATTTTTAGAAGATTTAGGTCAAGCACGGGGTAGCTTAATTTCTTAATTCTTTTTAAAAGGAAATTCAACGCTCTTTCCTACGATCTCAAATTTGAATGTACTTGGTAAATAACGGGAGTTACGGCAGTTTTAATGACATAAGATCAAAAACATCGTAAAATTGAAAAAATGTGGAAAAACAAGGAATTAAAACTAAGTGAATCTGGCTAAGAGACTTTTTTTGTTGGAAGCATCTTGTAGAATCGACCCTTGAATTTCCTGCCTAGCTTTAGTATGGACACCCTGCTTAGACGACGGATGCCTATAGGTATATTATAGATATCTCATTGGTTAGTCGAAAAAATTCAAATAATTCACCTGGGCTTCGGGATTGTTACTACCGAGCGACGCAGCACCGAATTTAACCACTTCGGCAAGTTGTACAATAGTAGAAACGGCGTTTTGAGCTGCTACCGCCAGTTGTTCTTGAGATGAAGCGGCTCCTGAAAAAACACGAAACAAAACAAACACGGTGATACTGTGATTCATGTTGCTACACAATACAGAGACATGAAACTGTAATGGGGTTTTAAATTACCAACCATTTAATTTTTGCGAATTAAACAGTCTTAAGGGAAAAAAGTTTACCAAGTTGGATGAGACGGTATTCAACTTTCTCAAGTAGCTTAACTAGGTTGTAGGTATGTAATAAATTTGAGGACTTCATTGAATTTCCTCGTTATGACTCTGTAGGATTTGAATAAAGTAGCTGAATTAGAACTATCTAAGCTGAATTCGCCTATTCAGGTTTTCTATGAACTTTTTTTTTTTTTATATTTTTTTTTCATTTTTTATCAACAAGTTTGAAAATAGAATGTTAACTACTACTTCTTCTACTGCTTCTGATAACATGAGAGAACAAACAAGAGAGATTTGTGCAGAGTGTAAGAGAATATCTGTTTTCAATGGTCCACCATGGAAGACAAAGCCACCCCATCCTCCAATCCTAGTGAGCGAATTTTCCTCTTTGCTCCGCGTAGCCGAAGAGATACAGCCCGAATGATGGCGAATAGTAACTTTATTTTCAGCCGCCCTGTCAGTTGGGAGTAAGGTCGGTTCCACTTCTCAGCCAACACAAAAGCTGCTCGCTTCAGGAAGACTCCGAATTCTTGTTCTAGAGACCCGTCAAAGGAACTAACTAAGGGTGTGAATGACCCTCGATGGTCCTCTGCAGCCTGGTCATACTTTGTGTGCTTTTCCATTCGAGCTGTTTGTTGCCAGTCTTGGGAGAGGTAAGAGGCAGCGTCAGCATTTACAATGCGATTACCGAAAAACGCTGGCCTCCCACTCTCCCAGACCCCATTCACTGCAAAGTCGCCCACCAAAGCGGTGTGTTTTTGAGTCCTCGGACTTCAATAATGAGGAAATAAAATTACCAGCTACAAGCGTTTTGGTGTCTTCAACGAGAGCCTTGGCGGTTTTCAGGATGTTTTCTCTGTGGTCAGCAAATATGTCTCCTTCGCTTTCGGCGTTCAGAGTACCAGCTGTAGCAAACATTATGGTCGTGTCCAAATCGCCAATGATGCCGCTCACTGTGCTGGCAGCATTGATGCAAGCCTGAGTGCCTCGCGAACCGGCTTGAAGGGCAGACAGAACGGAAGAAACCTGGAATCATCGGAATTTTTGAGTGAGACTCCTAGTGGGAGCGAAAAAATTTGTTATCACATAACTATAAAAATATTGTGAATAGCACCTACGAAAAATTGATTCAGTCAAATATTGCCGTTTAAACAATGCGAACATCGGTAGTGAGGGCTGTTTAATGTCTACCAAAGTTTAACGATCTTTTCTCATGTTACGCAAGGCTCGACAGACATAAAAACGGAATTGAGTAGAACGTTTTCTATTTCCATGAAAATAATGAGTTACAAGTTAAATCGATTTCGACGGTTAGGTCATCATCAGTAAAAAACAATAACAGACTCTCGACAGACACTAATCGCTGTTTTGTCGTGAAATATTACTGAGTTGTCAGCCTTGTGAGTGTAGCACATAGCACGAATCGTTACAATTATACAATCTACCTCTTGGTTAAATATTTTTAAAAAACCTCAAAAAATACTCTTCTCGTCATTCCCCCTTAACTCAGAGTACCCAGACGTACGATATTGTTCAACGATCGTATATTGTTATTTTTAGATTTTCAGTATACCATACCAACATACCGCAAGCATAGGGTATATTTTGAAGATGTAAGGCGTCCACATTCATGTTCTACTCGTTTCCCAGAACTCATTGAGTACCCAAGGGATATGAATTTTCGGATATTGGATGGATTTGGACATGCATGGATTGGAATTTTTGAAAGTGTCCCTGTACTTTGAATGCGTCATTTTTGAAAGTCAGTGGTTTTATACATATATGCATATGAAAATGTATCATTATCATTATGATTATGACAGTAATATCCACAACAACCAGCGAAAACACGTTATTAGGCCTATTTTTGGAATTTGGACCACTTAGGGTTGTTCAAAATTACTGGCCAACGAACTCGTCTTTTTGGTTGTTATTATGAACATTTTGGCAAAAACATAAAATTTTTGCGAAACGATTACCTACACAAGTTATTATTGGGAGTGACACACATATGTATAGTAGTAAAGTAAAGTGACACATATGTATAGTAGTAAAGTAGTGAACAACCATTTCGGGTTCGATTTTCGTCTGACTACCATTCCTGGGGTGAATACTTATACATACATACAAATTTTGGAAAAACTTCTGGAATCGTTTTAGAATGTGAGAAAAAATTTCGAGAAAGTCCACGCTAAAAATTTCGAGTTCATTGCAATAGCTTCATTTTGAAACGTTAACACGAAATGTCAATAATAAATTAAAGAGTCTCTAGTAGAATACGTCAGACAACATTTTAGTGTAACTAGTCTGCTTTGAACAGTTTCGTTCCCAGAAATATGTGATCACGTTGGAACAGTCCACACGAAAACTGTCTACAGGTTTGAATGACTATTTACTGGAACTCAACATAACTACCCGAAGACAGTGCATTTGTCGATACAGCAATGAAAACAAATCCAAGATTGCAGATTTTGAAATCTTAAGATGAATGTCATGATCTCTGAGTTGAGATGATTACAAGGAAAAACTGATGAAGGATCTTAAAATGAACTAACAACCAGGTACTAATTACACCTCACCTTTTCAATGATATCACTTCCAGCTTCAGTCAATGTTCTGACGCTGTGGTCGTCGTTGGGGTGGCAGTTAGCGGCGGCGGTCGTGATGTTATTTATGGACGAGCCCAACTGGAGAACGCCGGTAGTGATTCTGGAAGCCACTTCAGGGTTATTGGAGGTGACTCGGGCGCCTGCGCAGTCCGTCGCGAGTTTGGTGTAGTGTTGAGCTATTTCGGAAGACAGCTGCCCCCCTTGCCTTTTGATCACCTGAAGGAGTTGATGAATGGGGTTTAGTAGCCGGCGAGGAAGTCTACGACACTGCCGAAGTTTGGGGGTGGAAGTGTGCTTGGCTACGATCCAAGTGTCAGGAATTGGAGACTCTACCGTTTCGATTTTGCTCAATCTAATTGATCAGTTTTTATCACGCTACAAACTGCTTTTTGACCAGAAATTTAGACGGTGTGCTCGTTTTACCTCAACAATTCGCTGTATGTTTTAATTGTCAATAGTAATAGTTGGCACCAAAGCCAATGCCTATACAAAGCCACTTCTCTTCCAAATACCACTTACTTAGGAAATTGGTGAACTGCAATACTGGGTGTCTCGAAACCAATCAGCAGTAGTTCAGGAATCGATTCAACAATCTTTTAATCTTTTACAATCAATTTTACTTCTAATCGATTGCAACAACTTTTCCCTCAGAACTTTTTTTACCCTGCTTTAAATGCAACTTTTTTCACTTTGAATAAGGAAAAAAACACTGAGTGAAAAAACACTCAATTTTCGCCAAAATAACAAGTTTTTTTTGCATTTAAACACCTTTTGATCCTTAAATTATATAGTAAACCTGAAAAAGACCGGGTTTTAGCATGGAAAAATCACCAAAACGGAAAAAAACAACTAATTTTCCTGTTTGAGTTCCAAGTGTACTGTTTTTCTGAACTCGCCAACAGCTCATCATTTCGGAAATTTAACGGTCTAATCAGAATTACTTAGTTATGACTATTTTAGAGCCGCAAGGTCGAAAATAACGAGAAAAATTCGAAGTGGAAAAAAAGGTGGCAATAATAGATCAAATTAGCTGTAGAATCGATTCCTGGAGCATTGCAGATATGTGTCGGAATACCTGGTATATCCACTCCCAACTAAGATACGGCTAAATTATTATTTCAGAATAAGATCGAATTAGGAAGCCATGTGGTCAGCAGTGCCTATTCATCAGAATCGTTCAGAGCGGGAAAATTAACTCGTAATAATGAGGTGAATATACGGTTCGTGTAGAATAAGCACATAATTGACAAAGGTAAATTATCTAAGATTTCTTATTACCATTTCTTGAGAAATACGAGCGATTTCCTTGGACGCGCTAACCATCCTTGTCTGGTAGTCGACAAAGCTGTCGCCAGATTCCAACACCAGAGATGATCTGTGGTGAGAAGTGGAAATGTCTGTGAGTCGGTTCATGGCTCTGGTCACAGTATCAATAACTCCGCTGACGATACCGTCTTGAGTTGACAGCTTGTCAAGAGTGTAGAGCAGCTCTGACATGGTTTCCCGACATCCTTCAGCGCATTCGTCAACCTCCGGTTGCATCTTAAGATTCTGCGAAAGACAAATTGAAAATCACTTCCAAGTTCGAGGGTGAGGTTAAATTTTAAACGACAGAAAATTACGAAAAAATTGAAGGACTACCTTGGGATTTCCAGCACATTCTTTGGTTGCGTGCACCATTTGGAGGGCTGCTTCGGCAACTGATTTCACCTGGTTGAGAAGAATCATTTGCTGTTTGCTGTGTGCCATATTGGACGCCAGGGCAACGAGAGACGATACCAACGGTTCCATATACACTGTCAGCTTGTTGACCTACAAAACATTGGTGCAAATCAGTAAATTTAAACTTATGCGCTGGGAACATGGATACATTTTGAAATGGTTGGTATGAAAATCAAACATTTGCAATTCACTTACAGAATGGCCAATATTTTCAGCCTCTCCTTTGGCAGCAAGCCTCAATGGTTCTAGGCATTCTAAAATCTCAGAGAGCGAGCTCTGAGCTTTCTCTGTGTACGTTCTGGTGGAAGATGTTTTGTTGGGAGCAAGTCCAGATGAGACAGCCATCAGCTCTGCTTGATCTATCTGGCGTATCTGTTCAGTTATACGGTGAATGGATGATTCGCATTGGTCTTGGCCTGGAGCCTTGTCTCTGAAAATGAAGGCGGAAATGGTCATCAAAACATTGATCTAAAGAACGTGAACGGGAAATGGAGTATCTACTCTTTAGAGAAGAGCTATCTTGTCTAACAACGAGCTGCTAAAATCTATAATAACCTGCGTATTTCAAATTTACCTGATAGAGCTGACAAGGTTCTTGATGGAGTCCGAGACTTTCTTGCTGTGAGACGCCAACAATCCCCAAGTAGGTGGATCCTTGGGGGTGACGACAAGCGATTTGGCAGCTTTGATCATTTCGCAGGAGGCATAAATGATGTCACGCCCAGCAGTAACGACCGGTTGCTGAGCAGCTCGGGCTGACGAAGCAATGACAGCTGGTTCACCAGAAAACTCTGGAGATGAGGCAAAAGCGACCAAGGACTCAACAGCTTCAAGTACTGGTTTTGTGGCTGCAGCACAAGCTCTTCTATTGTCTTCTCTGTAGTCATTGTGCATATCAAGAGCTGAAAAGTTCAAAATATTCATCTTGAGAGACAAAATACTGACTTCGTATAAGAAAATAATGTTTTCTGCCAGACAAGTGTAGGTATTTTTTAGTAGAAGAACTTACCTTTAATTTCTTTTACCAAGTTTGCAGTCGAGTTGGCTACATCTTTGGCACTTTGAACGAAATGACGCTTAGCAACAGTGTTGGAAGTGTTGCAAGAAGCAACTCGACAAGCATTGCAGAGGGCGCTGGTGTGCTTGGCAATCTCAGTTGCTGCACCCATAACCTGTTGGAAAGAAGGGGAGTATGGTCTCTAAATAATTGCTGTCAAACTGTCAGAAGATTAAAAAAAAAAACACTGTACGATAGAATTTTTTGAGTGCCTATCTTACATGAACAAAGTAATAATTTCTTAATTATAATTTCAGTGTGAGTCATTCAAGATTCAAGTTAAGAAGCTCACCTCATTACGACCAGACTTGTTGTTGCACAAAGTAGAACAGGCTGCTGAGATATCCGACAATGCTCTTGAAAACAGAGCTTGATCAACAAGTCCAGGAACACCAGCACGGCTTCCAGGTTCAGAAACTGCAATCAAGTAAGCAGCTTGAGCGGCAGCTTCTACGAGGCTGCACACTGATCGGCCAACGTCTTTGACAGATTCACCAAACTGTGAGTACTTCGAGTCTCTAGCATGGTTGGCGATACCCGTCATACCGTTGCCCAAAGAAATGCTGCTCTCCATAACGGTATCGAGGGATTCGAAGTAGCTTTTGTTGTTCACTGGATGACCAACTCGATCCAAGAGGGGTCTCATGCTTTCAATATTCCTGATGGTGTTGTCACAATCTTTCTGTCCCGGAGTAGCAGACGTACATACTTCAGTGAGGCTGTTGATACTCTCTGTCACAGCCCTTGCTGATGCTGTGAGTCTGCTGTGAGAATTGGGCATATTAGGGTCAGCAGACACGGCTTTTCCTGTTCCCAGAAGTTTAGACGAATTGAGAGAAACACTTTTCAACGAATTTACCATTTTAGTTTGTACATCAACATCTTTAGTTTGTCCAGCAAGCTCCACTCCAACGTTGATCAAATCCACAACAGCAGCATCGAGATTGTGAGCAGTTGTAGCGAGCTTCACATGTGAATATACTGATGATACAACTTCACTACTAGAAACATTAACTCTTTCTGCCTTCTGATCAATTTCATGTTGTAATTCAGCGAATGTCTTATTCGTTCTCGGAAATTCGCGCCTATCCAGATAATGAACGGTAGATTCAATATTGCTGATTGCTTCATCAACGTCTTTGTGACCAGGGAGGCAGTTTATACAGTCACTGAGCGCAGATGTGACTCTCTTTGCAGCTTGCTGCAAATTTTCAGCATTCTCAGGCTCGTGAAGGGTTCTTTGTGCCTCTTGAATTACCATGTACGATCTGTGAACCACCTCTACAGTACACTCATAAATTTGCATCTGGACCTGAGGGGAGTTGGTGGTAGCACTAACTGCCCTAGCAGCAGTTGATAGATTGGATAGTGCGCTGACAGTTTCTGTGGCACTATTGGCCGTGTAAACTTCATCACCTTGAGTAGCTGCTTTCACTAAACCACTCACACTCCGGGCAACAGCTTTACTAGCATTGCTAAGGTCACGACAGGCAGATTCCTGCGTTTCCCCAGGGAGGAGCCTCAATTTTGTAGGAGAAGATAGATTTTCTCTAATTTCTTCATGAATGGATTTTATTGAATCTTGAGCTGCTTGGATTTCCAAGGCATAGCCACATGCATCTTTGGCACGAGTAGCACAATCTCTGAGTTCAGAAACAGCTGCACTCAAGTTCTTGCAGGTGTTACTAACTTGCAATGAAGTTGACTGGTCAGTGACAGTTGGTAGAATAGATCTAGCTGACGTAACCAGTTTACTAGCTGGTTGCAAGAACTGCTGGCTAACACTGATGAGATTTAATTGAGCTGATGGATTGTCAGGGTTGGCAGCTGATTGCTTCACACCCTGGATGAGACCAGGAATGTGGTTTGACACTGTAGTACAATCAGCAGCGAGTTGATGTTGGGATTGCTTATTGGTATTGCACCTGGCAGCACCTTGACTTGATGAAATGCATTGATTGGTAGCGCTAGCAGCTTCTTTAGCTGCCGTTTCCAAACTAGATATAAGCTTCTTCCTGATGGCAGGAGTGGCAACAATAGTAGTCGCATTTCTAAGATCCTCCACAGTCTGTTTCAAGTGATTTTGACTTTTGATGTCATGTGGATTTGATGCACAAGCTCTAGCAGCTTCAACCATTTTAGCAGTAGCTTCAGCCAAGAGTTTAGCAGCAGCAAGAAGGCGTCTCTGAAGACTGCCATTTTCTTGAGATTCAGCATCCCCCTAAACAAATAACATTTAAAGTCAATCACCTATTAGACTGAAACACTCATACCTAATATCTGTTTGTGTAATAGTTACCTTGATACTTTGGATGAGTTGTGCAGTTGCTTGCCCAAGAAGACGAGCTTGTTTCACCATTTCACCTGGGTCACCATGAGCTTCCAATACCCTCTGCGATGTTATCAAAATCCTCTCAACAGATGCACTTTCAATAGTTTCTTTATCTCGATCACTTCCAACTTCCCTAAAAACGACAAGTACTTGAATGAAGTAATTGAAATATTAGGTACGCCGTAGCAAACCTCAATGAATGAAGACATGTTACTAACTTGATATGACGGAGCAAATGGTTCAATGTGGTGGTAACTTTGTTGGCAGCTTCACCAAGTTGGTTGAGAAGATTCTGATCAGTGCAAGACTCATTGCAAACAACAACCAATGATTCCACGGCGTTCGCTACTTCCTTCACTGCTGCTTCGAGTTGTTGTTGGCAAGCAGCACTTTGGATTGTGGGGGCCACTACCTGAAGATTAAGATACAGAACATGAGAATAAAATATGAATTTGTTCATGTTGAAGAAAGTTTTTAATAAATTAGGGAATCGGGAAAACTATACCTTAGCACAGGCAACCAGCTGAGATGTAGTGAGAGCACATTGTGTTGCAGCACCTATCGTTCGGTTTTGGTCAGGTTGGTCGAGAATCGATGCAACACTTTTACCTCGAAGGACCAAAGCAGCAACTTCGTTAGCGACGTCTTTTCCAAGACGAAGCAAAGTGTCTTGAGCTCCACGCAATCCTTCGTCTTCTTCTTGAATCTCGGTAAGAACTCTGTGAGAAGCTTCACCCACCCTAGAGGCCGCTTCAAGCAGTTTTTGACGAGGCTGGAATGTTATTTAGAAATAATTAACAAAGGAAAATTGCTGCTAAAGGAAGGCTGTTAATACTGTAATTCTGTAAGGTGTACAAGAGTTATTCATTTACAACTGAAGTAACATTCAAGTACCTCTTTAGTGGTGGGTTCAGCAGCTTTCAAGAGATCGGTAAAAGCAGTGCACAGCTTCCTTGTGGCATCAAGAAGCTTGTCTCCACTGCCATCGTCTACTAAGGCAGCAATCATTCGCACGCCACGAGAAACTTCAGGAAGGCCAGTTGTGATGGTTGTTATGGCAGCACCCATTGCAGTGTGATCAACTTCATCAACCGGACCTTGAAACAAACGAACATGTTGTATAACAATGCAAAATACGCACTTTCGAGAGCACAAGATGATTGGAATAGAAAATGGAAGTTACCTGAGGTCAAGGTGACGACTTGGGCAGTGGCAGCATTCATTGCAGCCAAATGAGAGCTCACATTTTGCTTGTTGGTATCAACAGTTGTCTCCTTCCATTTCAGAGAGGCCTAAAAATCAAACAGAATCAGAAAATCAGTAAAAACTACTTCTGTATTTGGTCTCAACTTGACAATATCAATATAAACTGAAATGGTGGAAAACTTACAGCATCAGTACCCAATTCAGGTATTTCCGTTCGAGTCAACAATTCCCTCTCCACAGTGGTAATCACTTGTTGACCCATCGTAATTGTACTCAGAAGCGCACGCTGAGGCTCAGACAGAACGTTGGTCACCTGAGTTTGTTGGACCTGCATAAACGAACATAATTATTTTGGGGAATGTAATAATTTGCTCCACACCACAGCATGCCACAATCACCAAAACGACTCGAGTGTTGCGAAACATCATAATGTAGTAAGGATGGGGAATTTGCCTCACATTTTTTTTTTTCGAATGAGGGTTTATTTTTATGGAATAAAACCATAGTGAGCTGCTCGAAAACGCATCCAAAAAATTTAGAGAATTTAAGGAAGATGGAAATTTTAAATGTGGTGGCAATGTGTAAGAGGCAGCCATGTTTGAAACGTAACGGATATTCTACCAATCTGACTTCAAAGGAGGTTCTGTGGTGCTTACCACAGAAGCGGAACATACACGAACTTTTAGCTTACAAGTAGTGCGCACAAGAGTGCGCCGCGAACTGGCAGGAAGAACCCAGACACAAAAGTGACCAAAAGAAACAATATTACTCACTTTTTTACAATACGATTCTACCTACTAGTTTATCAAGCATTATTAGTCTTCATCTTCTCTTATTTAGTTTCAAGATTTGAATCACATTATTCGAGTAGCCATTTCACTGGATCGTTTTGTGTGGCGGTGCTAGAACTCTGTCTGTTGTCGGAGTTGTTTTCGCGTCGTTTTTTTTTTAGTATGACGTCAACAATAGAGAGTTTTCGCCACGTCTTTTGTGACGACCGTCCGCGTGTAGTATCCATGCTACCGTCTGAATATGGTGACTGCGCATGCGTGACGACTCGGACGGCGAGCTTGGTCGTCTTGGACGCCGGCAAATGCCGGCTTTTGACGGCGTCAAGAACGACGGCTTTCTTGACGACTCTACCCTTGATAACCTCACACTTTTATAACCAATTTCAATTTAGATTGGATGTAGCCGGATTTTGTGTTGTGTTCGACGGTCGACTCCCGTGTTTTGGTTCTCGATTTTAGCTTTCATTTCTCGAACAGTTTTCTTTTTCCCGGGAATTATCAAGTTTTTCATCTCTCGAAACAAACTACTCGTCACCAGAATTCTGTTATCTTCGCATCAAGATCAAGTGAATCCATCGTATACTGTTGTTGACTCTGTGCGAATTTTACATTGTTTAAATGTCAATGAAATTTCTGAATAAATGCACCCTTGTTTTTCATTTAATGTTGTATATTATTTATTCATCTACCAACATACCTAACTACAGATCTACAATAAACAGGCAACGGGAGTCAGTTCACGTAAGTAGGTACCATTTAAGATTTCAACTGATAGTTCCGCTTGCTGTGATCATCGTACTTGTAAGTTGCATGTCAAATTGGAAAGTTCATTACCTGTCATTCATAAAGTTCATTACCTTTGAAAATATACCTTCTTTTCACACATTAGTAGGTATTTGGTTAATTATGGATGTCTGCATTTAGGTGTTACGTCTATAAGTTCGTAGATCTATGATAGATAATCCTAGTATGATAGATCTGTACTTCCGTTTTTGTAATAGTAGGTAGGTAGAAACGAAGTACCTACCTACTCTAAATTATCTATAGATATGTTACGGACGTGTAGTAAGACAAACAAGGAACCAGTAGAAAGGTAGCTACTGCAAAATCGGTAGTTAGTAGGTATTATAGACCCAAAAAATGCAGTAAGAGCTCTGGAAAAGCTAGTGTAGTTCACTACTTTCTAAAGGTGAAAAGGATCAAAATCATCAGTAGGTAGGTTTTTATATCGCAATGTAGGGTCAGAAAGGGATGTAAATAGGTATCCAAGTAGTAAAAAATTAATTGCCTTTTCCGTATTGAAAATACGGCAAACATTTTCATTTTCGATCTGAAAAAATTTCGAGACCCCCCGGAGTCTGAATCAGCTGTTCGCTATCGGCCATTTTCAAGTGACTTCACAGGTCGGTAGCTGTTTAGCGTCACTTCCAGAGTCCGCACCTAATTTTGTGACGACTCGAAATCCACCAAAAAAGTTAGCATCTGCGTCTGCTGGCCCCATCTGTCTCGAGTCGTCACGATCTCAAGTCGTCACGTCTGACGTGGCGAAAACTCTCTATTATTCCTCGATTTTCGCGGTGTTTTGTAACAGAGGCTTCACTTGTTTAGGCATTTTCTCCTACGGTAATTTTTTCCCCTTGGTTATTCCTAGTGTTAAACGTTATTCTAGGGCCCTATTATAGGATTTGACTTGAAATTCCAGAATCTAAAATTGAGGCAAATTCCCCATTTGAAATGTATGATGAGTGCCATTAAACTCGTACTGTAATGAAATCTATGAATTCTTTGCATACAATGAATCATGCGGTTCACTAGACACAACACCGAAATCACCAGTATAGTCTTCGGGTACATACTCTTATCCAATAATAATTGTCATCGTCTGGAGAAGCATGGAAGAAACAAATAAATACTGAAGTAGGTATAAGACAATATTTTGGAGGTTAAGTTCAGGATAATAAAAATACTTGAAGTCGTGTGATGATGGTTGAAGGTATATTGTAGAAGATGTACAAGTAAGAACTTCGATAACAAGTATTAGTTTCAACTGTTTTACGTGATATGATGTCTAAGTGATGTTGCTGGTGTACAGAGGCGTGGTAGGTCGGTGGAGATGGTCTTTGTGAAAGTAGTTGAATACTGTGTACTAAGCATCCACCATTGAGAGATGAGTATTATATTCAGATCAGTGTAGAATACACTTTTAGTGTCGTCCGTTTGAAATTTCATCTCAGAAAGCTGTGGAATTCAAAAATACTCGAATCTTCAATCGCCTCCTTGAAAAGAATGAAATTCGGTCTACGAAATGGCAAGTTTCTTGTTAACCCATATGGATAACCCAGAATTCTAAGAGAGAGGTACGGGTTTTGGGTTTTAATGGTAAACAAACAATTTTTCTATCCTCAAAGTCAAAAGGCTGCTCACACAGTAACATTCAAGAATCAGTAGGCATTTAAGGGATTAAAAGTAATCCAGTACCAAGTCGATGATTAGTCGCCATCCACTAACTGTAACTAGGTATATTTTGTGTACGTAGATAAACATGTATAAAATTTCACTCATTTGAGACTTGTGAGGCTGTAGGCACAGGTGGATTGCGCCAAAACTTGTGTGAATGAAGTGCTGTTGTTGGTGTGGTGCCGAGGTGAATTTCATGAGTACACTGTAAGATGTAAGGTGATCCACGAAATTCACAGGTAACCTCATATGGGTGAAGAACCGTGGATTGGTGCTAGATAGCCTCTACCTGTGACGTTGAATTCGTAGAGCGTATCAGTAGTGTATGGTGTTTCTACCTTCGTTCACGTGTGAACTCCAGGAAAGAATAGGCCGTGGTTCGGCAAGATGAACAAATACATGATCGTAAATTCGTACAAATGGGAAGCTTGATGCCAAAAGTTGCACTTTCACGGCCACGGTGTATCATCTTTACTTTCCACGCAATACAACGAGGAAATTAATTCAATTTTCGGTAAATACTATAATTGATTGTCATCACTTTGGTTCAAGTGGGTAGAAGAACGGTCTGTTGGGCTTCTCCACACTGCCAAATTAGTTCGTATGGAACGCAACTTTCAAGGAAAGATGGAAAATAACAAAAATACTGAATGACAGGAAGATATTCGAGAAGTAACAATGTTTGAACATAATTCTGCTTTTCAAGAAAAAACGTAAAAGATGCGTGTAAATCAATCAAAGCGTGCAAAACCACACTCAAAGCTCGCTGGCCTACGTTGAAAGCACGTAATACAATCGTCAAGACTGAACTAAAATCATCAAGATTGTATTACGTTGAAGTTACTTGTGGATTCAATCTCAGATAGAATAAATTCAACAGCTGCCTGCAAGCAATTGGTACTAGAAAAGCTCCATTCACGATCCTAACAAGCTTGTTGCAACGCAATTTTGTTGAAATTGGTTTCATGTTTCAATCTTAGTTGAGCAATCTAATAATTAAATTTAGGTAGTGCAGTTCGGCAAAGAAAATAATATTGAATACACAGGTAGAGATGTTGAAGCAAAAATCGTTCCACAAAAGAACAACAACTCCAGTAATGATTTTTGTGTTTCATCCAAAAGTCGCTTTTCCTTATTCAACTCAACTGTTGAATTTTTGACCCCAAAATCGGATTTTAATTTACGAATAAACGAAACAGTGTAGAAAAAATTAACGTTAAAACCGGGAGGATGACGTCATCCAGCAACAGTTCATGTACGGCTGCTTGAAGCACTGAGTTTGGGAAATCTCACTTCGTATAGTCCTCGGAGGCAACATTCCACAAAACCAGTAGATCGAAATCAAAGAACGGAAGAGAAAAAATAGAAAAAGCAAGATGGAGAAAATGAGGTTTCCCCTGTTTTTGTTTGATAACTTTCCTCTTAGATAACACGATTTCGTTGTTCCATCGGGCAACAAGGGGAGGGGACAGCGATCCGAGCAGCCAATCAGCGAGCGTTTCTGCTTCACGTTGAAGAGAGCCGTTTTCCCGGTTATTTTTTGAAATCATAAATTTTGAATGTCTCCCAAAAATAACAGGAGACTAATTTTCCAAAATCAACCCGATTTTCATCTATCCCACGCTACTAACTTTTCAGGAAACATTCAAACAGAATTCGGTGAAATTCCTCATTAATGGGGAATTTGCCTCAATTTTTAAATTCTTTTCGAAAGACGGTTCAGTGATGTGGAAGAAAATCATAGTGTGCTACTCGAAAAAGCATCCAACAAATTTAGAGAATTTAAGGAAGATTGAAATTTTAAATGTAGCAGCAATTTGTTCATGGGGCAGCCATGTTGCAACGTAACAGGTTTTCAAACCAATCTGACTTCACAGGAGGATCTGTGCCCCTTACGATAGAAGCGCTACCTCTGGAAGCTTACATGAAGCTATGGCTTACGTGGTAGAACACAGGAGTGCATGACTGGGGAAGAGAAAAAACCCAGAGGTGAAAGTAGAGATTTGGCAACGTCGCACATTGAGCCTACTATCCACAGGCAATACATCTCTGTTCACTTGTATGTTATACGATGTTCATTTTTAGTTTACTTCCGAGTTTCTCCACGCAAATTAATTGCCTATAAATTATGATAACCGGTCCATCGAGCGGTTTCCATGAGGCTAAGCGGCCCAAGGAAACAAGTCCGAGGACTAGGACTGGAGGACGGAGCAGCTTTTTGGCTTTTTTTTGGCTCCCAAAAGATTAACACCTCACACACTCACGCTCGCTTGCTCGCAAAAAAAAAAAAAAAAAACCCTTTGGCATAAATCAATTTGAATTGTTGGCAAACTTTTGGCATACCAATTTGAACTTTTGGCAACTCAATTTGAACTTACGGCAAATCCATTACGTTTCGACAACTACTGGAGTCCTTGTCCACCTTTACTCCTTCTACAATGTTCAATAAAGTGTTTTTTCCGTCTCAAAAGGAATGAAGGAAATTGGTTTATGTACACTTGTAAACGTGTGATATCATGCACAATAGAAATATGAGCTAGTCAAACCGTCTTGATGATTTGTTTTTGAATGAAGTAGGAGCCCTAGACGTTAAACTGTTGACTTTCAGAGCCTTAAACAAAGGTAGTCAACCTTTCTGAAAGTAGGCAAACAAAGAATTTATGGTTATCGTCTATTCTTAAATAGTGGCTTACCGGAGAGGCTCTGTGACCTTTGTTGACCTGCCCTTTAAGAGTTGTGTATTGAGGAACACCCACATGACCAGTTTCATATGGCTTAGCACCTACAGAAAAAACAAAAATAGAAGAAAAGTGTGTTCCATGCAATAAAAAAAGAGTGTCTTATTGGGAAGAGAAAACGGGCAAGTGGCAGCTCTTACATTCTTCAAAAATTTCTCAAATAAAAATGTACCTTCAAGCCCATACCGTTTATATATAAATACAGGATTGAAAATGCTCGAAGCAAATAAAGAAACTCCATAAACACCAACTTTCGTCAAATTCGAACAATAAAGTTATGAATTACTTATTTACAAACTCAAATGTCTACTTAGAACGGAAAGCTGTCAGCTATTTACAAGAAAAAATCTCTAAAATCGTGCTATTGAGTTCATGAGGCTTCACAATTCATTATAATAGGAAACGAATGAGGATTTGAGGTGCTTACCGTCTACAGCTCGCATTACAGCGGGTTTTGCTACAGATTCTGTGTTAACTTTGGCGATACGGCTGGTTTCGTGTTGAAGGATGGTCGCCCTAAAAGAAAGTTCAAACGTCATTGTAACGATTGGAGAAGGAGTGAGAAAAAGTAGAAAAATGAATAATAGAGAAGAAACGAACTTCGATGGAGACACGCTGTCCTCAACGATTGTAGACCCTTCTTCGCCATCTATGCCAAAATGGTCTTTGGATTGGAGCTGTAAAATGTGAAAATGGCGAAGGCTGAGCAAATATCATCAATATATTGAAGAAAAGTACCACTAATAACTGACAAAATTTAATCAATAAACCATAAAGCAGCTCGCAGCTGATGTTGTCAACATGAGGAATTCGCATGAATTGGACAATCTGAACTTTTGTTGACTTTAGTGAGCAATTTGGAACTTCAGAACGGAGTTAAGAGGAAAGAATGAACACTGCAACTGTTTGGAGAGGAGAGTACCTACCTAAATTGAAATTTAGGAAGGGAATTTCGGTAAAGTAATCCACAAGTACGGAACTGTTATTACTTCCATGACCACTAAGGAGGAATAAAAATTCGGTTTTGGCATCGAGACTAAACATTCGGTACTTGAATTATGATAAAAACGTTTGTAAAAAGTAGTAAAGTAAAGTAAACAACAATTTCAGGTTGAATTTTGGTCCGACTGCCATTCTTGGCGTCGTGGACGTCATCAGCTGTCTTCCAAAGGGAAGATCAGAATTCGTTCTGATGATTTCGCTCATCATGCGCCTGGCACCCCAGATTTGAACTTACGATCTTCCCGCAATGATCGGTTCATGTCTCGGACTCAGATACGCGTCAGCGAACGAGCACGGCTATCCAGACCCTATTCATAGCCACCATGGTAGTACAATAAGGCTAAGTACCCTACTAAGGTTTACAGTCGTCACATCTGAGTTTATTATGCCGTATATGCTGACAGACGTAGATGGTTAGCATACATGATGACCACAGAGAAGGTTTTCAGTCGTCACAGCTACCAGCAGCATATGGCCTACTCCCCTGATGACCACGGAGAAGGTTTTCAGTCGTCACAGCTACCAGCACCATATGGCCTACTCCCATGATGACCACAGAGAAGGTTTTCAGTCATCACAGCTACCAGCAGCATATGGCCTACTGCCATGATGACCACAGAGAAGGTTTTCAGTCATCACAGCTACCAGCACCATATGGCCTACTCCCATGATGACCACAGAGAAGGTTTTCAGTCATCACAGCTACCAGCAGCATATGGCCTACTGCCATGATGACTACAGAGAAGGTTTTCAGTCATCACAGCTACCAGCAGCGTATGGCCTACTCCCATGTTGACCACAGAGAAGGTTTTCAGTCATCTCAGCTACCAGCAGCGTATGGCCTACTTCCACGATGACCACAGAGAAGGTTTTCAGTCATCACAGCTACCAGCAGCGTATGGCCTACTCCCATGATGACCACAGAGAAGGTTTTCAATCGTCACAGGATGAAATGCAAAGGCGTAAGTGTACCTATCTAGTTGAACGTTACCAGTCTGTTTACTCCAGATGTTCTGTTATTTTGTTGACAAGGTGTTTGCGACTGTTGGAATATTCCAGAATGTTGTGGAGAGTTGGTTTTGGGATTTATGTTGAGCTGTGTGTGTCGAGTTGTACCAATTAAGCATACAATGAAGTTTGGGGGACAGCGGTGTGGCTACGGTCGTTGGGGCGACGTTGTTTGGCAGTGGACTTTGGACCGACCTCTGCGGGGATTGTGAGTTCAAGGCTCATTGTACGTTTTTCTGCGGCCAGGGCTCTCATTGCCCCCTCGTCACAACCCAGGGCGGTGAGGCCAATGGGAAGCCATGAGCGAAATCATTAGCAAAAATTCTGATCTTCCCTTTGGAAGACAGCTGATGACGTCTGCGACGCCAGGAATAGCAGTCGAACGAAAATCCAACCTGAAATGGTTGTTTGCTTCACTTTTTTTTTTTTACTTTTATACAATGAAGTTCCAAGTATGGAAGTCCGAAGTCCTTTCAACATGTACTGAATAAATTCCTAAAATACACCAAATTATAGAAATTCTCCGTTAGTCACGTATAATCTTAACTAAAATTCATATTCATAAATAATCAAAGATTTGAATAGACGAGCTCAATTTTACCTTTTTGAGAATGATGTCAATATATCCGGAGATCAGCTGCACGATTTGTTCGCCTTCCGTGGTTTGCACCGAATAGTACGAGTCAGCGTAGTCACCGAAATCCAAAGTGAAGGTGTTGGGAGAAGCACACCACCTCTTCACCGTCGACAACGGGTAGGTTTTCAGGATCTCTTTCGTATGCTCGTCCAATCTGAGCACTGAATCTTTGGTAACACCGAGTAATCTAGGCACCAGCTTGTTCTTACCCTTCATTTTTTCCTGAAAAAACAAGAATTTCACCATATTATAAAGTTCTTAACTAGGTAATTTGTTGTATATTTGTTTGTTATTGAGGCTGTATTACATTGGTATGTGGGCTTCATCATGCAAATTTCTCAACCTACTTTTACAAGGAAGAACGTAACACCATAAGTTGGGAGAGCACGGGCTTTTTTGGTGTAAAGAACTTTGGCATCCAACTCCGATTCGCCAATGAGTTCGCTGTGCTCTTGGAAGATTTTCTTCTCTATCCCCTTCACTTTCACGTAGGACTGCGGTAGGAACTCCTTCAATCTGAAATGGAATAAAAATATTAGCGTACCACAGAATGGAAAGGGTAATTCAATGGAACGGAAAGGAGTTCCTTTGAAGGAAATCTAGCCACACATAATAAATCACACGAAATATTCAGGTATTCAAGATATTCTGATTTGCATTGAAGACTTTACATCTGAGTTGACATTGAAAGTATGGTAAGTGCCCTGGGAACACGAGCTCATTCTGCATTACGGGGCTGAGAATGGAGGTATCAGGATTGCCAACTGTACCGATTCATTGAATTTTAATTTTTTTCTCAGGCCTGTTCTTTCTATCTACTCTACAATCTATAAAGGTACGCCAGAGCTTGATAGCACCTACCACACCTACTAGCCTTCTGCTATATTCATAGAGTAATTGAACAATAGGTTTGTTCATCTGTTGCCAACACCAAGAGATTGCTTTATAAATTTAAAATGACTAAAGAGAGCGTCGTGGGAGTTGACAAGGGTTAGGAAAAGAGAAAACTACGTTATTCATAATAGATTGATAAAATAATTTTTAAGTAAATACCTACATAAGTTTAGTAAGGAGAGGAGAAAGTATCAGCTTTAGAGTGAAGAGGCTCAGACCATTATTTGGAAACAAAGGGTGAAACTTCTAAGCAATCAAGAGAATAAACAGTAACTTCGTTAATCACGAGGAAGCGCTACTGTTCCAGTCCTAGATGTTCTTGTCAGTTGTCGACTATCCCTCGAAGCTCAAATAAATCATTTCTTCTACAATATCCCTCTTTTTCTCGAAATTAAAAGAAAACAAGGGCAATTTGAGGGTGATGAGGAAGAGTACTAAGATCCAAAATCTCAAAACTGGGCCAAAATTAGGAGGCCATACACTTTCCAGTATTAACCACTTGCTTCATAGCCGGAGTAAATACACATAAGTAATTTCTATATGGGTATACCTAGGCTATCAGGATACTTACTCCAAGAAAGGGGGTTTGTGCTTGTTTTCATTATAGTCTCCGAACTGTATGTGGGATTGAATCCCGGCGAATTCGCAGGCCAGCTGCTGAGTGACGGGGTGAGTTGAGCTGAGGATGGCGTCTCTCGCCTGGACGTACAGCAAATTCAGCTGAACTGGGTCGCGGGAATCAATGTTGCTGTCGGAGAAGAAGAATTTCCTCCGAAGGAGAACGGTCTCACCTTCGCCGATTCCTTGCTCTCTCAGCGTTTTCCCGCTGTCCACCCAATTGACTGAAAAATCGCAATAAATAAGGTTAAATGTGCTATTTCTCGCTTTATGAGGGAGTTTCATCCATAAGTCGAGCAACTCCCATATTTCTGGCAAGTTATATTAAACGTATTTTCGAAACTAATACAGCCCAGACGAATTAGACCAAAAATGGGGGAATAGAAGAAATATTCATAGTAAAGAAATTCCTTTACCAGGATCTTCCTACTCACGTGGTTAATCATACCTCAAAAGTCCCCTGGGGGGGGGGGGGGGAGCTTGAGGAGGGGTAGGATTTTCTACTAATTTTTCGACTTTTTTCCGGTTTTTCCCTTATAATTCGAAAAGTAAGCGTTCTAACGTCTTGTTCACTTACTAAACTTAAAGTACATAAAATTCCCTACCGTAAAACCGTCAAACATTACCCCACCAGGGGTAACTTTACCCCAAAAAGTTAGAATCTTCAATTGTGACGTAAGCTTTGTAGAACTTAGATAAAAGTTAGCTATTGTGTTTTCGTTATTCTCCACATCCCAGAGAATCGATGCGGCTTGCGATGGCGCCTTTATCCATGTTATCAGCTGTTATCAGTCATTGTTTCCTGTTCAGCTGTTTTTGTCCTGTTTCTCGTGCTCCAAAATTTCTTCCATATCAGGTGTTTGGAGTGGATTTACCAGGCAAGCCCTCATCATATCACTTTCAATATCTTATTTTGAACAAAATACACTTATCAAATTCTCAAGAAAGTGTTTTCTTAGTTATGAATTTGTTTACCAAAAATTTGATGGTAACTTTACTCCAAAAACCGGGTATCTTTACTCCACTAAAATGGTTGGGATAAAGGTAGCCTCACTCATATTTTTCTTATTTAATCTCGAAAAACATTTGAGTTTTATAATTCAAGCAGTGTTGAATGTAAGGTTTCTAGCGTATCTCATGTCAGAAGTTAGAGATGGGGAGAAGAAATGAGAAAAAGCTTGGTACGCGCCCCTACCGCAACTTTACAACTGAACACCTGCACTATGATAAGAACATGAACGTGCTTTGGTCTCATAAGTTGTGATTTACAATATTATTTACTCGTGGGTTAACTTTGAAATTTACCATTGCAATTCATTTGAAAGTTATCGAATGTGAAACAGACTTTTTCTGTGATTTTGTTAAGTCATTCGTTTATCGTTTATTGTCCTTTAATATTTCTTTACTTGTAGTCAGTTTTGCTCGATTACCTACATAAGTCTGTCTATACTGGAAGACTGAAATTGTGATTTCTTAACCAGAAATATTGCATTTCAAGCAAATTTGTTTAAATAAGTGATCAATGGAATTTATATTTTTCTTAGGTATAACTTGTATTTTTCAAGCTACAAAGTTCAATTTTTCAGAATATATTTTATAATAATATTATAAATTCTTGATATTATCAAGTATTTCTGGGGTAATGAATTCAATCCCGACTAGTATCATTGCACCACTGCCCGTTTCTGTAGCGATAACCGTGAGTTTTTCAGAGTGGAGTAAAGATAGACGCACTCGTAGGTAACGTTACTCCAACATTTAAACAATTAAATAGGGGGGTTACAATTATCTGATCAATGAGCTCGACCACTCAAAATGTTCAGGAAGCCCTGAAGATCAATTCACTTATTTAAAAAATCAATTTAACCCATTTCGAGTGGGAGAAATTGTAATTGTAAATGTTTTGGGAGTAAATCTTGGGGTAAAGTTTGACGGTTTTACGGTTCAATTTTTATTTCTGACTTAAGTCTGTACAATTAGGCGTTTCGCCGCTAGAGCGCGTTGAAAAGTAGGTATCGTTTTGAGAAATCAGCGAAAAGGCCTTTTTATGATGTTCTTTTTAGCCAGAAATCATTCTTACGAAGCTTCTAGGTAACGATACCTACTTTTCAATGCACTCTAGCGGCGGAACGTCTAATCGTAGACTTAATCAGGAATAGAAATTGTAGGGAACTTTATGTAATTTAATTTTAGTAGGAGGGAACAAGTCGCTAGAACGCTTACTTTTCGAGTTATACGCAAAAACCGAAAAAAATCAAAAATAGTAGAAAATCCTCCCCTCTTCTCGAGCTCGCCCCCACCCTAGGAGACTTTTGAGGTATGATTAACCACGTGTGAAGGAAGAGCCTGGTGAAGGAATTTCTTCACCATGAATTATTTCTATTCTATTCTATTCTATTTTCTCTAATTCGTCTGGGCTAATACTAGAGAATTTAATCATGAACACTCCTGCCTATATCCTGAGTATAGGTATCCAAAGAATTTGAGCAGAAAGTACCAAGTACCTCTCCACCACATCATAACTCATGCAATACACCAGTACAAACTCATAGATAATCGATCAATTATTTATTGTGAATAAGCTCTTACCTTCATCATCTGTCTTGATCTTCTTCCTAAGCTGATCCATCTTGGCATCGCGTTCTTTCTCTTCTTTTTTCCTTTTGAGGGTCAATGTGCCGAAATTTGGTTTGTTTTCCAACTCGTCTTCTTGACTTTCGAACACCAAACTGTACTCGTCGTAATTTGTGATGCCTGAAAGACGTAGACGTAATGGTTCGTGAGGTAGGCACAGTGAATGGAGAGTTTACAGACAGAATTGAACTAGTATGCCTGTCTTAATGCGTACATTGATCATTTTACCAGAACCCCGTACGAAACCAGATAAACATGAACCAACTCTGGGTGATTAATTATGTATTTGAGGATAATTTCGTAGTAATTAAGACATTTAATAAATTATTTATTTATTGTTCACCTATTTTGGTGCAGATGACAACCATAAGATTCGCTACAGGTTGGCTGTCGTCGACCAACATGGTTTTCACGGTGCCGTCGAGCATCCTCACTCTCAGCGTCCTCATTTTCTTCCTGTACTCTAAGAGGTCCTGTGAGAAAAAAATTTAAAGAACATCAGAAACGGATTATGAACAGGTAAAATCATCAGGTAAAAAATCAACAAGCAGGGTAATTTGTTAGAAGTTTGGGTAATTTTGAAGCATCCATGAATGCCTTACAAGTGAGGAAGCTAGAGTACTGATGCAGATTGAAAGAATGCGGATGGCTTGGTAAGGTGTCCATGAGTATTACAGTCCCAAAAACATCGTCCTTCTTCTACCTGTCACTCAAACCAGGAAAAATGAAACCTAGGGTTGTTGACTACCAACTGATGATGAAATGAGAGGGTTTACTTATTACAGGCTGCTCGTGGTCTGTCAGGGCTTTTATATTTGACGTAAAATACAGGGTGTTTACTATTGAGATGGACCAAACTTCAAAAATTGACTGCACAACTGATTTGATTATGAAAATGTCTCTTAGCACTTTTGTTAACCATTTCTTTTTCCAAGTTTTTTTTTGACCCTGTCACTAAAATTACCATAACTACCTTAATTTACCGTAAAAATATAAAAATAAGGACATTGTGGGAACGGGCGTCAAATTCAATCAATTATCTACTATCATTACCATTTATCTACTTCATAGATTATCTATGAAGTCTATGAACTATGAACTATCTACCAATTATCTAGTATGACTCAAGTTGCTCTATGCCCGGATTACAAAGGGGTGACATACGGAGGCTCGGCCCTTTCCCCAGCCCGACTCACCAGGCTATGTAAGATTTTGGAATAGGTAGTCGTCTATGTTAGCAAGTATACCCTTCGGGAAATAGGTCAGCCGCATCCTTTCAATCTGATAACAGTACTACTATTGCTGTGACGTAGGAGCTTGGCCGCTGAAATTTCGAATCTTCTGAAGAATATCCAGTCTTGGTCTAGTTAGGTGGTGTTTACAAGTCAATGCCTCTCAACAAGCATAGTTAAATGAATTGTATTGGGTAAAATAAACCCCGGCACAACTTGAAATGTAAACAAAAACTGTAGGGATATGAAACCTACCCTTGTTGGCCATCAGTAGTGTTACACTACAGTAGTCGATGCTCCTGTATCGACCTCCATTGGGATGAATTTTCCGTTCATTTGTACAGAAACGATAATCAGAGGTACTTTTTGGTTTATTATTTTCAATAATGAACCTTTGGAATCGACCAAGAAAAAAAAATTTTAACACCCCCTAAAAATTTGATGGTTTACGTTTCAAGGTACGTAGAATCCAAAAATCGAATAAAAATTTGGCCGTCCGTCCGCCGTACGCGGCACTTTTGCCACTTAGCATTGACCGATTTTGATGAAATTTGGTATGTAGGCTCCATTTGGGGTCTAGTTGTGCCCCGAAGCTTTTGGTTGAGGTAGGTCACTTCTAAGGGTTCCAAAATCAATTTTGAAATTTTGAAAACGCCCTAACTCAAAAAATTTCGATATAAAGGTATTGTTTTTCCTTCAATTTAAGATTCTATAGAATTTTTAGAATTCTTTGAGACCACGCGGAGCTTTGTAGGACAAACCGTTCGCTGCCTACGAAAATTTAAGTGTTTATTTTGAAATATATATATATAAATCAAAACACGAGTGTGAATCGCAAAAGAGGCCTAATCTCCGTTCAAATTAGAGCTGATCAAAATGTAATCAATAGTTGGTGTTTTTTTTTTCCTTCATATTGGATGGTTGGTGATTTTGTAGACGAGTGATCTATATAGAAAAATAATAAACCATTGTGCAATAATTTGCAGCGTTTTATAATAGTTTTTATTTCTGTTCGATCCTTGCTCGGATCTCCACTGATTTCCTTATCATTTTGTGCGACTTTCTTATTGAAACAAACGGATTCAACGTTATTTTTGAAATTGCATACCCACATTGTAGGTTTTTATCGCTCTGAGGCCTTACTCGGTTGAATTTGCCCTTATGAAGCAGGTCTTTATGGTCGAAACGCTTGTGTTTATTTGGGCTACTTACCTTGTAAAATTTCATTCGCGCCCGACGTCGCTTTCTCCATCGCATAAGCGATATCCAAGGGTCTTTTCGAACGTGTTGTATCTAAATTTGAATTTTTCAAGGATTTTAGAAAATCATTAGTGCACGGCCGGGAATTGAAAAACTGAAATATTGCCGATGGAATCATCAAAATCGAACACTAATTAGCAGACAAATATGGGAAAAATCGTTTTTTCAGTGTGGTTCTTCCCATATTTCTCTGGCAATTATTGTTCGTTTATGATGATTCCAACGGCAGTATTTAAGTTATTCAATTCCCTAGGGCCGTGCACTAATGAATTTCCAAAATCCTTGAAAATTCCAAATTTAGATAGGTACAACTTTTCAAGTTTTCCCCCCTTCAATTTCGCGAAATACAGACCCGGAACGAGGAACGTACGGCGACCGAGTGAGACCCCCTTAACCTATTAACACCCAGTGTTGCCATAAGGCAATATAGAGAGCCTTTTTATTTGGAGGCTGCTGGGCACCTTCCTGAGTCATTGAGAAGTCCTTTATCTTGGGGATCCTTTTCTCCAGATTTGTATGATCATATTGATGTACAATTCAATTAATTTTCTGTCTCCAGCCACGAGAGTGAGGCACATAGCACGTAGCTTCATCTACAAATTCAATCGGTAAATGACCTAATTGGATGACATCAGAACTACCGATTTTCCTACCAAATACGCGGAAACAAACATTAGTCTGCCAAGTGGGTGTTGCACATAGCTCATTGGATGATTACAAAGCACGATGCGTCACCTTTAAATTGATTAATTCTAGGCCTGGCTAGAGGTAGTAAGAACTAACAAGTACCCTACCAAATACCCTTGTTTTCATCACCAGGGCTATGATACTTTATCTAATCCTTTAGTGGTATTTTTTGACTAATTGTGAATGTTACAATGAGTTGATGAATTACACTCAATATTGGATGTATTCCTCATCCAAAATTCTAAAAGAGTTCCTAGTAGATCCGGTGAGATTTTTTGACTAATTATGAATGTTACAATGAGTTGATAAATTACACTCAATATTGGATGTATTCCTCATCCAATATTCTAAAAGAGTTCCTAGTAGATCCGGTGGTATATTTTCAAAATATATAGAAAAAAAGTTTCGGGCGTTAATGGGTTAACAGGTTAAAGTTTGGGATGGTTATCAATACCCAATATTTCGAATATCGATACTTTGGATTCGATATTTCTAAATATCGCATATCGATACAATTCTAGGAGAAAATTCAACGTAATGACTAAAAAATGAAAAGATGAAGAAGGCAGGGAGCCTGTTAGGTAATTACTCTAAGGCTGCAGCTCGACCCACAAAGAAAAAGCCAGAATTTCGTCAAATAAATTTCAATGATATTCACAGTTATTAATAATTAACGGTATAATGTGTGAATATACTACCTTGGACACTTGATAGTAAAAAATGAATAAAATATTTTCGTGAGAACTTCGGATATGTCGATATTTTGTGACACTAAAGTATCGATACACGATATTTTGAAATATACTCATGCCAAACGATACTTGGGATATTCATACTCAACTACGATATATTATCGATACAAAATATCGATACTTTTGTAAGGATACCCAATCCTAGGTAGAGCATGGATGGTACACCGTAAAACCATCCATAACAAGTAACAACAAAGGTAGGTATAGGTTTCATTTTATCCCTCCTGTTTACATGAAGGACACAACAAATTTATTTTCTACTTTCATTTCTAATATTTGCGAAGATCTCTAAGGGTTTTGTTAAAAATTTATTGATCTATTATTTAGCTCGCTAAAATGTCTTGAGTTTTGACAAAAAACTACTTAGACTTTTAAAATAAATACCTAACGTAATAGCATTTCCAGAATAATTTCATGCAATTACGCCGTAAAAGAGTTGAATGAAAGATTACTTTTCAGACACTTACGCCGTTTCGAAGAATGTAGTATTCCAAGTCACGGCCTGGCTCGAGCCAGACACCTTTCTTAGCGTCTTCGTCGGCCAAAAACAGCCCGTAATCTTTGGCTGTAAAATAAAACAAACATCGAAATTTACTCTCACAGTTACGCTCTGATTAGATTCTTGAACTTTTGGATTAGAAGAGTGAAATTACAAAGAAGGGGATGGCGGAGTTCTTCGCTTGGGTTTGGGGCTTGACGTATTCCTAGTGACTTATTTCGCGTGACGTATTCCTAAGATTTGCTTTCTCTATTGGGCAATGGAATGAAATGTCTCTAAAATCAAAATTTCCACTAACATTTCACAATTTGCCCCACACTGAACAATTTTTGTGTCTTTCTGGCGTTGAGTTAGCACATCTCTGTAAAATGTAGTTAAGTGGAGGGAGGTACTCCAACTACCACAACCGCATCTCATTGTATCGGTTTCGAGCTGGCGTGATCACGCCCTCACTCTCGTCGATCACTCCCGATTTAACGGCGATGAACCAACTCGTCTCTCATATTTCACCTCCTTTTTCCAAAGTCAAAGAAAATTCTAAGTAATTCGAATTCGGACAATTTTATCCAAAGTAATTCTATTTAGTCAAGCCATATACAGGCTGTAACACCAATCCTTTCTTCCACGTGTTCTACAACTAATTTCCGACAAAAAGTGCCTCGTGACATTTTTTTGGTATCTCCTCTCAAAATGCCTTTTTTTTTCACTTTGAAATTTTCTCAAATTTTTGGTGTCGAGCGATTCTCCGAAAAAAATTCTCTGAGTTTTCCAGGTTTTCCAGGGTTCTAAATCATTTAAAATATAAATAAATGTGATCATAATTTCTCAAAATTCGGGGTTTTAAGGAAATTTTGAAATGAATAAGCATTAAAAATATAGTAGCTTATTTCAAAACATCAATTTGTAAGTACCTATCAATCCGGGGCGATGATTTCCATCTACACCCCAATTCACACAATCCCTAAAAGCTTTACCAAATTGGATGAAAAGAGGGTGATTATTTTCATAGGGGACCATCTGCAACCCAATTCGCTCAATTCCTAAATATTAGAATAATTTCGAATAGTTTTTCCCGTTGAAAAGATTTCACGACAGACACAATAGCGACGTCGATTCTTGGATTAAGTCGAGAATTGACACTAAACTAATCAAAACTTGTAGGTTTACTCGAGTGAAATGACCACTTCAAAGGCTTGTTTTCACCTTCTATTGTCTGAAAAAGTCGACTCGTGTTACACCCTGTAGAGTCATAACTCAAAGGTTTGAAACGAATTTTGAACCCTGAATCATAATGTATGATGCAGTTCCTCAAACCAAAAATTCAACTACCTTAGGAGATACCTAAGAAACTGTTGAATCTCTAGGAGACTAATTGAGCAGAACTCAACAATTACCTCAGTTTCTCGCTTTCTCGGCGCGTACGCTTGTATTTTACATGGTAATTAACATCGTCGTGGATTGTGGACATAGGTACGTCGTGTTGTAGACTCACCTTCGCCCATGTTGGCTTCGGTTATCTTCTCTCTGATAATTCTGCAGGCGTCGTAAACGGTCGTTGACGGGTCGAACCCCATCGTTTTCGTGACGTTTTTCTCGACGATCGAGATCCGGAGTTGGAGCGTAGCCATGTCGGAGAGGCTTCTTCTCTGCAACACAGAAACGGGGGAAAACGTTAGTAGGAAAATACGCAAAAACTTGAGAGCAAAGGAGGAAATGAGATTGGTATGATGGGAAAGTCGAGAGGGCGCCTTATAACATTTTCCTAGCCAAAATCAAGGTTTCCCTAAATAAATTAAACGTTTTCCATTTCAAGATTTTCTATTTCAAACCCAAGGGTTCCTATTCAAATTCAGTTTCTTTTTTTCAATTTGATGTTTAAAAAAATTATTTTAAACTAAAGGATTTTATTTGCAAACAAAGTGCTCTGCCGAATGAGAAGGAATAAATTAATCATTAGCTATTTAAACTGTTGAATGAAAGTGAATGCCTGTTGCGGCGTCGGGAAGTTGTAAAATCATATCCATCATGTAATAGGCTATTACTAATAGCAGGAAACCCCACCATGTCCATCATGTAATAGCAGAAAATTCCATCTTATCTTAATAGACAATCTTATGTAATAGCAAAAAACCCCATCATATCCATCATGTAATAGCAGAAAATTCCATCTTATCTTAACAGTCCATCTTATGTAAAGCAAAAAACACCATCATATAATAGCAGAAAATCCCACCATTTCCATCATGTAGTAGCAGAAAATTTCTTCTTATTTTATTAGTCCATCTTATGTAATAGCAAAAAACCCCATCATATCCATCATGTAATAGCAGAAAATTCCATCTTATCTTAACAGTCCATCTTATGTAATAGCAAAAAACACCATCATATAATAGCAGAAAATCCCACCATTTCCATCATGTAGTAGCAGAAAATTTCTTCTTAATTTATTAGTCCATCGTATGTAATAGCAAAAAACCCCATCATATCCATCATGTAATAGCAGGAAACCCCAGAAAAACACAAAGAATACTGAAACGAAAAAGGCTACAAGACACCATTTACTTTCTCAGTGACAACTTCTATGATACCTTTCTACCTCTGAGTACTTAAACATTCTGAAAAACTAATTCTATTTATTAAATTCATCTCTATGTAATTATTTATATGTAATTGTTTATGTTATTACATGTGAAATTATCTCTATGCAATAGGGTGTGCGCCTTGGTAGGAAAAACTGTTTATTGTTATTTTTAATCTAAGGTAGATCTCATTCTGAGAATTTTGGTACCAACCGCGACCTTCTAGCGTGTGTAAATCTTTTCCTATGAATTTTTAAAGTTTCGACCGTTTATGACGTCACAGTGGGCTGGGGGGTCCCGCCCAGGCGAGAGGGGCGCGTGACGTCATAAACGGTCGGAACTTTGAAAAATCATAGAAACAGATCCACTCACGCTAGAAGGTCGCGGTTGGTGCCTAAATTCTCAGGATGTAGTCTATTTTCGATTAAAATCTAAAAAAAATCAAGGCGCACACCCCATTAGATGTCCCTTCAAACTGGAAAACTGATTATTGGACACTCATTGGGGTGCACCATTATACAGGTAACCTGTAAATCAGGCTTGCAGCCTACTATATAGTTTATTAGCTCAACTGTTAAAAAGCAAAAAAATTACACTATTGAAAAAAAAATCAATAACAAAATTTAATAACTGATGAATTCGTCTTCTCATTAGGCATAACACTTTGTTTGTACTGATTTGTTTGTGAATAAAATCCTTTAATTGAAACATTAAACTGGAAAACCTTTAATTTGAATTTTTGAACATTGAATTTGTTTAGGAAAACCTCGAATTTAATTAGGAAACACTTAAATTTGACTTGGAAATACTTTAAATGATTCAGAACTAAAATCATAGAGGAGGACTACATTAAGAATACGAACACATTACTACTAAATGTTTGTAATGTAATTGCTCTCAAACAGCAAGGACATATATCACTATTAATTACAATTATTTGAAATAAATAATTGCTCGTTATAGTGAATCGGTCCAAAGTCCAAAACCGCAATCTGTTTCCGGATATTCGTTGCTAGGCAATATAAAACGACATCTGATTGCAACTAACTGGAGTTTTCAGTATTAATAATAAGTCCATTTCATGTAGGTACCTAATATACATTTTAATCTTTTGGAACATACACAAATTACAAAGGCTTATATAAGTATCATGTTCTGAAACGTAACATAAGCAGATTTCCCTGAAATGTCCATTTCTCACGAAAAACTGACTTTTTCTCAGATTTAGAATAGTTGGGAGACGTCTCCTAAAATATCGCTCAATTTATCACTCTCCTCGCGGTTCTGTAAAATGTCACAGCAAATACTAAGGAAAATCAATAAAATGAGAATAAATTCGTGTAGGTAAACGAAGAGAAACTTATCAGCCAGTTATTTTAGTCGGTAAACGTGAAACGTGAAAAGGTTCGAAAGAACGTAAGTCTAGGCTTGAAAAATTCAGTAAAACGTTGAGAGTTGACAAGCGAGAGCCAAAGATCCAAGATGACTATAAATAGAAGGATGACTCGCCCGCCGTAAGTGGGACGCCGTTTGGCCTTCACAGCGCATCTGAAGCAGCTCAGTGAATTTTGTGTGATTTTGATGAGCAAGGTACCTTGTATTTCATATTATTTTATTAGAGAATGGTGCCTAAATCCATTGGAATAACTGAAAAGGTCTGCCAAGTTGGGAGGGGGAGTAAAGATTTCTCATATTGACTAAGGACTTACACCCAATGAATTGTTCGGAGTAAAAATCATTGAAATTAGACAGGAAACCTTGAGCCTTTTCTTTGGGAAATTCTCGATTTGCTTCACAAGTGCTTCAGAGTGATTCACATTATAAAAGTTTCTACAAAAACAATGTCAGAACTTATCAACTAGTGTGACCTCTGCAAGACCAATGCAGTGTGTCTTTGACTGGCATATTGTAGAATGAAAAGAGAAGGGGGGCATGAGAGGTATAAGGAATAAAGTTGGTGAAAAACATTTTATTACACAATTGTTTATTATTTTTCTACATTGATCACTCGTCTGCAAAGCCACCAACCATCCAACTTGAAGAAAAACATCGATCGTATTTCGGTCAGCTTTAATTTGAACGGAGATTAGGCCTCTTTTGCGATTCACACTCGTGTTTCTGATTTATCGTACGTAAAACCCTTAAATTCTCTTAGGGAGCGAACGGTTTGTCCTACAGGGCTCCGCGTGGTCTCAAAAATTTATAAAAATGCTATACTATCTTAAATTGATGGAAAAACATTACCTTTATATCAAAATGTTTTGAGTTAGAGCGTTTTCAAAATTCATTTTTCGACCCTTAGAAGTGACCTACATCAACCAAAATCTTCTGGGCACAACTAGACCCCAAATGGAGCCTTCATACCAAATTTCATCAAAATCGGTTAATGCTAAGTGAGGAAAGTGCCGCGTACTGTGGACGGGCGGCCAAATTTTTATTCGATTTTTGGATTCTACGTAGGTACCTTGAAACGTAAACCAACAAATTTTGAGGGGGTGTTAAATTTTTTTTTTCCTTTGTCGATTCCAAAGGTTCATTATTGAAAATAATAAATCAAAATTGGTCATGACTCGCACTGATAAGAAAGAAAATGCAACAGCCCATGGGATGAGCTCCAGGTCAGTTTTATAAAGGCTGAAAAAGGCGACGATGCTTCACCGAAACATGTTTCAATAAACTGAAAAATAAACTCCAACATTCACTATAAACTTATTTTCTAACTTTTGGGACATGAGAGGGTTTAGAAGGAGACCATCGATAAGGTATGAATCGCACTTACTGTACCTACGAATATTTATGTAATAATTATAGAAACAAGTTGAGAAATGGCTCCCTAGACGGTTCTCGAGATCCGTTCGATTCAACGGACATTTCGTACTTCTAGACTTCGATGGAACGATATTGCGTCCGGAAAGATCCAAATGCCACAACGCAGTCGGCAGTAAAACGTGAGATGACCTCAATCAAGGACAGAAGGCGTTTTAAAGTGGGACGAGAGGCTCGGTAGAAAATGTAGTCACCTTGAAAGGCTACGAATATGGTCAACTAGCGGTGCGCTCGACCGCCTCTCCGTATTCGGCGCGGACGGCTTTCATCTCAATGTTGGCGAAGTCGAGAAACTGCTGCAGACGTACCCGGATCCAGGATTTGTATACTTGGACTTGATCCGAGGTGATTTGACTGCCAGGACTATTTGGAATGCTCTTTGAAGGAGAATTAAGGGGCTACGAAACGCAGAATCGAAAATAGAAGTGAGCCGATATTAATATTGTTAGGACTTAACACACGTGTTTTGTTACTTAGTTATGATTTGGATACAATGATAAAAAAGTCAGTTTAGGTTTTGACATCAACGAGTGTAATTTGTCTCTAAAATGTAGAATCTTAACATTGGTGATAGCGGTGGGATTGAAGGGGCACAGACCGACGTCAGCAAAGGAGCCCCAAGAGTTTGAAGAAGCGGTTGCTTACAGTAGTGAGATCCAGCAGCTGAAAAATGTTCTCCAAATCGAAACATCAAGATGTGAAAGGCTAGTTGATGAAAAGGCCCAGCTCGACAACTCAGCCTTCTTCCACATTCAAGAAGAAGTTGGTGCTGTTGAGGAAATATTTGATGAAAAGCACAAACAAATTCTTGCTCTGTCCCAAGAAGTTGAGGCCCTGGAATGTCAGCTGGAGGTGGTATCCCATTTTATAATTTCTAAGGAAGAATTTGAAACGAAAGAGTAGACAAAGGTACATTCGCTGAGGGATTTGCTAACTCTTACAGACGAAGACAGGACAATAATTTTAGTTCGCGCCATTGCTATTCTTACACTCGTGAAAGAGACGAGACGCTTTTTGGTGCAAAGTGTCCACACAAGACCTCTTGGGAAATACGAAGTGGCATATTCAATTGAAAGCCAGGCACAACACGTTTCTGAGCTGGAAAGATGTGGACGGGAAAATTGGCGTACCTGGTGTCTTAAGAAATCCTATGGAGGAAACTTGTCTGGATCTGTGGATCTGCAGCTAATCGAGAAGCATGAACGGATGGTGGCAAGAGAGGCCGGAAAGAAAAAATTGGTGGAAAATCGATCAAATTCTAAAATTTCGAAAAAGGATTATTTGCTGCTATGGGAGGTTAAATGATCGTTGAAGAAAAACCCAAAAAAGGAAAGGAGGGAGTAATGTTAGGAATTTATACACGTGTTTTGTTACTTAGTTATGATTTGGGTAACTAGGCGGTATCTAGGTGCTGGTGGTAAAAGTAGCTGCTTCTTATGTCCAATAGATTGCTCCGATTAAAATTGTTTTGGAGACATTGCATCAACTTTTACGAGTGCCAACATTTTAAATTTTCTTCTGTTGGTGGGCAAAAGGACTCTGGGGTTTTTAGGTCCTTTTTGTAATAAAAAGGGGTATTTTCGATATTATCTCATATCAGTTAGAAGACATGTCAGCAATATACCAAATTTTGTAAGTTATCAATCACGCTGTAATATTACTTGCTGCGGTAAGTCATTCATCAGAGCACTCTATTGGACGTACGAGAAACTACTTTACCCAGCGCCCCTAGTAGGAGTTGGCACCTCCTCGACGGATACCGCCTTGTATTTGGTACAATGAATAAAAAAGTCAGTTTAGGTTTTGAATCAACGAGTGTAGTTTGTCTCTAAAATGTAGAATCTTGACAATATTATAATGTTCTATGAATTGTAGCTTTGGGGCCTAAGTATCTGAACAGTTTGGAGGCGGTACAGAGTGGCTCTGACCCGATATACTCTTGGCTATTATCTCCGTACGGAAACTATTCGTCCAGGTGCTGAAAAGATCTTTGAACTTCCTTATAAGGATGCTGAAAATGATGACGGATGACCCAAAATCTGGCTGGCGCTGTTGCGGGATCTTGATGGCTCCAACCTCCCTCTGCTGAATTTGGCTTCTCAGCTGCGTGACCGTATTGTGGAGGATCAGGAAGTGGCACGCCTGAGCGACGTGGATCTCATTTTCATCACTAAGAAATGGTTTCGCCGAAGCGTTTCTGGGTCCGAGACACGAATCGATCCTTGCGGGGAGATCGTGAGTTCAAATCTCGGGTGCCGGGCGCGTTTTCGACCGTTCGCTGGCATGAGAAGCCACGAGAGAAACCATCAGAACGAATTCTGATCCTTTGGAAGACAGCTGATGACGTCCACGACGCCAAGAATGGCAGTCGGACGAAAATCCAACCTGAAATGGTTGATCACTACTTTTTACTTTTACTCACGAAGAAATGGTGGAATCGCTGGCTTTCAGTCGACATAGTGCTTTGTCTAAAATCCAGATACAATGGGTTTTTTCGCTCAATTTGCACATTTGGCAAGCCTGAGACCTATCTACAGCGAGTAAAGATAAGGAGGCAAACGAAACAGTGTTATAATGTACAAAAATCGTTGTTCAAGTTACCCTTCCTTTAATATTGAAAATATATACTCCTGCTCAAAATTAGAGCACCACCATCTATTTCATCGTTTGTCCCCCTCTTTTTTCCCTTATCAAGTTTTATCCATTTGCACATATTGTTTGTAAACACAGAAGGAAAAAGGTAACCAAAAAAGGCACAAATTCGAGAAAAAAATGTTTTTAATAAATTAAAGAAAAATGTACTTCTTGTGGCAAAATGATAAACTGAAAATGTGAAAAAAAAGAAAAAAAAGTTTGAATTATGCCAGTTTAGCTTTTCAATACTCGGTATTAGCTCCTCTAGCTCGGATGAGGGCTTGGAGCCTTGGACCCATGCCTCTAATCAAGTTTTGGATATCCTCCTGGGGGATATTGTCCCACTCCTCTTTCGCTACTGTTTCCAGCTGCTGAAGATTGTCTGATGATGGATCTCTGGCTCGAATTCATCTTTTCAGCATGCCCCAAAAATGCTCTATCGGATTCGTGTCTAGACTCCTTGGTGGAAAGTCCAGGATACAAAATGTATAAGGAAAGAAGGAATGGGACAAACGAAAAAATGGACGGTGGTGCTTTAATTTTGAGCAGGAGTGTAGATTTCACGATCCAGGATTTGTATACTTGGACTGTAAGCAGGATTATTTGGAATGCTCTTCGGAGAAGATTTGAGGGGCTGCGTACCGCATAATCGCGGTGGTGAATAAAAGGAGTGTTAATTATACGATATCCGTCATTTCAGTCGTTACGTTTCCACTTGATACTGAAAATGCAGAATCCAGGATTTGTGTACTTCGGCCAGACCAGGGAAGATTCGTCGACTTGGATGATTAGTTGGATTGCTCCATAGAGGAGATATGTAGATATGTAAATTCGTGTAAATAAAAGACGTAAGGCGGAAAACGTTATTTCATTTGGTATTCTCTCTCCACTTCCATTAACAAAATGAGGAATTTCAGAGAAATCACAACTAAGTATGTGAAGTAATACATAAAAGCATCGAGGAGTTGTAAAGCCCACAAGTGACAGGGGAAAAACTGATTATCGGATTTTCCTCCGTACCTTTAGCGTACAATGGAGTCAATAATCTAATTTTAAACACAGCTTGAATGACGATCAAAGCGTAGCTGGAAAGTTCAAAACTCCGCAACTCACACAATTCGAGGACTCGAAGAGAGGGCGTAATAGAGAACCCATCAGAGATACACAAACCTACCAGTACTTCATACACGGACATCTAGATTGAGTCTCTCAGGATTTTGGATTCTGAATAGAGAGTTGAATCGCACCAAGCAAGAGTTTTCTCCAGAGATCATAATGATACCTTAAGGCGCAAAGGCGCAATGTCCATCCATCTTCCACATTTTGTTATTTTTCAATTTCAGAAAAACTCCAATTGAACAAAACTACTATTGACCTTCTTTATACAGGGTGTCTACAAAACAGGTCTCATTCATTCAAGGGATCGATTCTACAACTAATTTGCAACAAAAAATGTCTCTTAGAAATTTTCGTTTAAACCCTTCTTTTCCGAGTTATTTTAATTTTTAAGTTTTTTTTTCTCGTTATTTTGACTTTATGTCATTTAATTGGTAATAACTCCATTAATTTGCAATAATAATTACAATTTGAGGATACTGTTGGAAAGAGCATTAAATTTCCAATCTCCCTGATACCAAATAATTTTTTTCAGTTGAATTTTACGGGGAATAAAGCATCCTAAAAAGTGAACTTAGTAACTTGTCGTTTTTCAACGCCAATAATGTCCAAATAATGAACTATTGCCGGAAAGCCTAAAAACTGCGCCAGAATCTCAGCTTTCCAACGGTGTAATCAAAAAACATTTTAGAATCGCATTTGAGGGAGAAATTTCTGTTTGAACGCGGAAAAACGTGCATTTTTCTCAACGAAATCGACTGTTTAACGGGGAGACTCGGTGCTCGGGAGGAGCGGCGGTGGTGTAGTAGGTACCTACCTAAATACCATTCCTACTTTCATATTTAGAATGGATAAACAATTATATCGAATTAATTTGTTTATGTTTTTCAATTTTATTCAATACAAGTACTAGGTACTATTCCAGAACTTGTGCGTTTACTAAAGTTTCATCATCCTTGCATTTGAAATGAAAAATTACACAAGATTACAAAATTTAGGGGTGGTCTGGCTGCTCCGTTCTTTGACCACTTTTCTAAAGGTATTTGGAGCGCTGAATCCGAATCTGACCTCAGTTTTGGTTTATTATTTCTAATAATAAGCCTATGTGATCGTATCGCAAAAAATTTTTATAACCCCCCCTCAAACTTTGTCACTTTACGTTTCAAGGTGCGTAGAATCCAAATTTGCAATGTCCGTCCGCCGTCCGCCGTCCGTGGCACTTTTCTTAGCAACACTGGACCGATTTGGTTCAAATTTGGTATATGGGCTCCATTTGGGGTCTAGTTGTGCCGCGAAGCTTTTGGTTGATGTCAGTCACTTTTAAGGGGTGAAAATTAAGGGTTGAAATTTTCAAGAGTGCCCTAGCTCGAAAACTCTCGAAATTAAGGTATCGCTTTTTCACCAATTTTAACTAGTATAGAATTTTTAAAAATTTTTGAGACCACCCGGAGCTCTGTAGGACAAACCGTTCGGTCCCTACGAGTACTTGAAGGTTTTCCTTCGATAAAACAGAATCATGAGTGTGAAT
This sequence comes from Apolygus lucorum, assembly GCA_009739505.2. Taxonomy (NCBI): domain Eukaryota; kingdom Metazoa; phylum Arthropoda; class Insecta; order Hemiptera; family Miridae; genus Apolygus; species Apolygus lucorum. The sequence goes on along the minus strand of CM019168.2, from coordinate 40,602,507 downwards.
CGCAAAAGAGGTCTAATCTCCATTCCAATTTTATCGGACTAAAATGCGATCGCTGTTCATTTCTTCGATTTGTATACAGTTTTGCCTTCTGCGTAACCAGTAATCAAATTTCCATATGAAGCTTTCGATTTTTCCAATCGAGTGTGAAGCGTTTAGTTCTTTCTAATAAACTTGATTGTGAAGGTGTGAAGCCAGTATGGTGTGGTAGGTAAAAAAAAGTTGGTAGGTAAAAAAAATGTTGGTGGGTAAAAAACGCTGCAAATCATTGCTCAAAAGCTTCTTCATTCTTCAGATCACTGATCAGCTGAGTGAGCTCCGAAGCCATTTTCAATCCTATTGAATGGAAGTGCTCTTCCAGGCGTCTCCAGCATTCGAGGAGATCTTCTTCACTCTTCAGATCACTGATCAGCTGTGTGAGCTCCGAAGTCATTTTCAATCCTATTGAACGCAGGAAGCTGAAATTTGAGAGGGAAGGTCAAGGGAGAGTACAGATGGTGGTAGGTGCTATTGATGGAGAACCAGTGATCTATACAGAAGGGTGATCTATACAGAAAATAATAAACCTTTGAGCAATGATTTGCAGCGTTTTTTTTTTACCTCGGATATTCACAATTTAGCTAGTTTTTATATTTTAGTTCTCATTTTTCTTCATTTTTTATTGCTCAATTCTCATCAAAAAGTACTCGGACTTATAGGAAATTTCATGTAGAATCAGAATATGTACCTACTTAGTTTTTGAGTTAAGTTGCGTTAAACCCTCTATTTTTCACAAAACGTACCAAAAATCACCGGTTCTTAACGTTTTTTCTTCGGGTTTTCCCTTACATTTTGCCACTTGAAAAAAATTAAGGCAAAAAAATGTTTCTCGGGCCTTTACTTTGTAGGGGGGACACCCCAGAGGAGAATTAGACCAATCGCAACCTCCTAAACCCATTAATATTGCAGGAATGAGCTTTTTCATGGAACTGAGATGAAAATTCACAAGAACAGGTGTTTTTTGGTACGTTTTGTGGAAAATAGAGGTTTTAACGCAATGTTACTCAAAAATTAAGTAGGTACATATTCGGATTCTACATGAAATTTCCTATAAGTATGAGTACGTTTTGAGGAGATTTGAGAAAGATGAGTGCTCAATAAAAAATGAAGAAATGTGAGAACTAAAAACATCGTAAAACTAGCTTTATCTTGAATATCCGAGGTAAACAAAAAAAAAAACTGACGTCAGATTCGGATTCGGCGCATCAAATACCTAAAGAAAGTGGTCAAAGAACGGAGCAGCCAGTCCACCCCTAAATTTTGTAGTCTTGTGTCAATATGATGTGAGATGTGAATGATAATGCGTAAAATGAAGACATTTTCCGGCAAAACCCTGAATTCTTATTATTATTCAATAAAAAAAACCCTGTTTTCCCTTCGGGAAAACATTTCCAAAGATCACTCAAAGTTATAATTTCTGTTAAATTATAATATAATTTTCGTATTCCAAATTCAGCACTTAAAAAAATGCTATTCCTGATTTCATGCGTTGATTGGTTAAAAATCTGATGCTGGCCCATTTTTTTTCGTTTACCCAAATTTCGTTAAATACAAATTCTATCTATGAATTCGCGATTCACTAAAGTTTTATCACCCTTGATTAGAATTATTAATATGATGTGCGATGTGAATTTCAATGAGTGAAGTCGAGAACTTTTGGGGTAAAACCTTCAATAATAAATTATTATCATAAAATTCCCAATTAACTCCCTTCCGGAAAATATTCCTGAACAACCTTTAATTTTATAGTTTAAAATTGTCGCATTCAAACTTCAGTACCTAAATCCTTTTATGTGTTGATAGGATAAAAATCTAATCTTGACATAATTTTTTTGTTTTATAATTTTCCTAAAATACAAGTATTATCTACAAATTCGTGCAATAGGAAATTTTAGTCATCCTTGAATTTGACACAGTACTATGATAACTGCAGTTTAGAGCACAGCCAGTGGGCTGTTGACTCTATAAACTGTTTAGTTAAATTTAGAAATAAATGGGGGTTTTTCGACAATGAAAGTCCTTTTTTCCGTTTCCAATCACTTTATTGCTGGAGAGCTTTCGACAACGAAAGCACTACTGCCTACTAGTAAGTAATCTCATCCTCTAGCTGTTGGATTGAAAATGACAACCAGAGGGTTGTCGAAAGCTCTCCAGCAATAAAGTGATTGGAAACGGAAAAAAGGACTTTCATTGTCGAAAACCCCCATTTATTTGGAAAAAGAAAAAGTCCACAACCACAAGATATTATAAAAAATTTGTTATGTTACTGATATTTAATAAATAAAATTATGATTGAAAAAAATCCTTGAATTTGAAATAAAAAATTATTAATATGATGTTCGACATGAATTTTAATGCGTAAAATCAAGACATTTTTCGGCAAAACCCTAAATTCTTATTATTACATTCCCCATAAACTCCGGAGAATTTCTGAACATATCTTAATATTTAGAAATTTCTTATTCCAACTAGGATCTAAATACTTATTATTCCAAATTTCATGCGTAGAATGGATAAAAACTCATCTCGGCTTAATTTGTCCATATTTTTCCATTTTTTAAAAATACAAGTACCTACTATTTCAGAATTCGCGCATTTACTGCAATTTTATTTTCCTTGATTTTGAAAAAAAATTCATTGTCGTAGTGAGAATTTTAATGCATTAAATTAAGGATTTTTGAGTGAAACCTTAAATTCGCTCTACAAAATTCCCAATAACAACCCTTCTACAAAACATTACCGATCAACCCAAACGGTTGTAGTTAAAGATGTTCGTATTCCAACTTTTATAAAATAATATTGTTGACACATGCGTTGATTAAATAAAAATTTAATCCTGACTAAAATTTTTCTATGTTCTCTAACTTTTGCCAAATGAGGTTAAATTTTTCCGATTCTACTCCAGTGTGAATAAAAACGAGTTTTAAAAAAAATCTTTAGAAATATCTTGTTTAATGTGGATTATGCGGTATCATTAACCGAAAAAATACAACTATTATTTATTCTTATTATTATTCCAGAATTTTGCCAAATGAGGGTAACTTTTTCCGATTCTACTCCAGTGTGAATAAAAAACGAGTTTGTAAAAAAATCTTTAGAAACATCTTGTTTAATGTGGATTATCCGGTATCATTAACCGAAAAAATACAACTATTATTTATTCTTATTATTATTCCAGAATTTCGCCAAATGAGGGTAACTTTTTCCGATTCTACTCCAGTGTGAATAAAAAACGAGTTTTTAAAGAAATCTTTAGAAATATCTTGTTTAATGTGGATTATGCGGTATCATTAACCGAAATAATACAACTATTATTCCAGAATTCGTGCATTTTATTAAAATTTCATCATCCTTATATTTGAAATAAACAATTTCAATGGTTAAAATCAAGAACTCTTTGAATAATAGCTTGAATTTGGCGTACAATTGCAACAATTGTTGAACTTACGCGTTTTATTGAGCGTTGGGGGAGAAGGTGGGCGAGGAGGAACTGCCTGCAGCAGCACTCCGAGCAGCGGCATCTCTCGCACAGGAGAGACCCACCGGAGGTGGCGTTCGGGAGGGAAACGGGAGTCAAAGACATCCTGGAAGGCTAGAAGCCTGGAGAAGATTGGAAGTCATCTGGCGGAGGAGGATCGTCGCCTCCGGATCATCGGGCGATCTGGCGGTCTCCCTGGAGGCGCGGACGCCCCGTCGGGACGAGGAAGGATTCCGAGCTGGAAGGTGAGAACCGCGGGGAGCGAAGACAGACAAGGAAATAGGAGGGTGACACGGGGGCGTCGGAGGCTCCTGGTTTCCCCAACATGCGCACAAAGCTTCGGGAGGCGGCGGGAGTAAGTGGAGGCGGCAGGAGCGACTCGGGGGCGGACGGGGTGAAACCGCCCCCACCCCCAGAAAGGCCGAACAGGAAACGGCTAGGTTACCTAAGTAGCCGAGGGTCGACAGTTTTAGGGCGACCTCTCGAAGTTTAACCCTCCCAGGTTCGTCCTCAAATACAGAACAACACAAATTAACCGTGCATGAGGCGATAAGAAAGTTATTCGGACCTCATATATTCCGTTAGGGTTAATGTGAGGACACCCTCATGAGAAGAGCGATTTATACCTTCACCACTGAAAAGTAATACATCCACAAATTACGTAGAATACTTCGTCGATCAGCCAAATTAATTAATGCAGTACTGCAGTCCACCATTTTGGAACAGTTTCCCCCCAACACCAATTTTCGGATGATTTTCCCTTCCCTGATTCCTCATTTGATTCACATCAGCAAGAAAACTGATTCCATTTTTGACCGATTTTAAAACACCCCAAAACCTGAAGTAGAAAGTCTCTCAGTTTCGTCCTGGAACGATGATTTTTGTTGTGGATCTTAGAACCCACAAATTTCGTTGAATACTTCGTCCATCAGCCAAATTAATTAACCCTTTTAATGTTAACCTCACCTAATGTTGACCTAACCTTTCAACGTTAGCGTCACTTCAAAAATATACCTTCTCAATGGAAAGTGGTGCGAACTTGGTGGACACAGTTGATGCGCAAGTATCGAAAAAAATTTGTTGAAGAAGGTGCTCCTTACAAGGAACAGATCATCTAAAAGGGTTAACCCTTAATGCAGTACTGCAGTCCACCATTTTGGAACAGTTTCCTCCCAACACCAATTTTCGGATGATTTTCCCTTCCCTGATTCCACATTTGATTCACATCAGCACGAAAACAGATTCCATTTTTGACCGATTTCAAATGGTTTCTCAAGAGTTATCTCACATTGAATGCTAACAAGACCAAACTGATAGTTTACGGAGGAAATAAGTCTCTAATTGAGGAAAAATCCTTGAAAATCACCCTGCAATCTTGTGTAGAAGATCAAATATGCTCATGCGAATCGATAGAAAGAGTTACAAGGCATAAGTGATGATAAGATTAGGAAATGTATATATTTATTTTACAATGTTAGAATTACGCTCCAGAAGCAAACAATAAAACTTATAAATTATACCATGTTGCAATCTGTATTGCAGTATGGCATAATAGCTTGGGGAGGAACGTATTCCACCCATATAAATAAGTTACATGTTCGGCAGAAATTTATCATAAAAACGCTGCAAATTATTACACAATGTCAAAAGACTGTTGTCATACGACGTTCGGTCAAACGACACTTTGTCAATACGACGTTTAGTCAAAAGACTTTTTAGTCAAACGACTTTCGTCAACTTGTAAACTCAACTTTGTCCTAAGCTAGTGCTCAGCCTGAAGAGGCTAGGTTTGCACACGCTTAGCTGAAGAGATCCGAAAGATCGAAACAAAGAACCAAACAAAACGATCGCCACTGAAAGTGGGAATATTTGAAACGTTTAGACTGAACCAAACGCATTCTTGATGGAGAAGGGGCAGTCAGTTTTGTTTCAGTGTAGATGGGACTTTGGTCAATCGTTTTCGTCATACGGTGACTCATCAGCAACGCGAAGAAGCGTTGGAACGACTTGGATTTAAGCAAACTGCTTGTTTTAAGCTAAAAGCTTGTTTAGCAAACTGCTTGTTGTAAGCTAAAAGCTTGTTTCCGAAGAGTTTAAGACATTTGTCAAAAGACTGTTGTCATACGACGTTCGGACGTTCCTTTGTCAATACGACGTTTAGTCAAAAGACTTTTTAGTCATACGATTTTCAAAGCCACCAACCATCCAACATGAAGAAAAACATCGATCGCATTTCGGTCTGCTATAATTTGAACGGAGATTAGGCCTCTTTTGCGATTCACACTCGTGTTTCTGATTTATCGTACGCCCAACACTTAAATTCTCGTAGGGAGCGAACGTTTGTCCTACAGAGCTCTGCGTGGTCTCAAAAAATTCTAAAAATTCTATACTATCTTAAATTGATGGAAAAACAATACCTTTAGATAAAAATTTTTTTGAGTAAGGGCGTTTTCAAAATTCATTTTTGAACCCTTAGAAGTGACCTACAGCAACCAAAATCTACGGGGCACAACTAGACCCCAAATCGAGCCCATATACCAAATTTGATAAAAATCGGTCAATGCTAAGTAGGGAAAGTGCCGCGTACGGTGGACGGACGGCCAAAATTTTATTCGATTTTTGGATTCTACGTACCTTGAAACGTAAACCAACAAATGTTGAGGGGGTGTTAAGACATTTTTTCTCTTGGTCGATTCCAAAGGTTCATCATTGAAAATAATAAACCAAAATGATTGATTGAGTGTTCATGAATTTTAAGAAAATTCGCTCAGAAAGAGGTAAAGTAAACAAATATCTCAGGCTGAATTTTCGTCTGACTGCCATTTCTGGCGTCGCGGACCCCATCAGCTGTCTTCCAAAGAGAAGATTGGGTTAGTTCAGGTGATTTCGCTCATGACTACTTATCGACTCACCCCCTTAAGAGGAGGAGGGTTCACCAACGGCCCAACCCGAAAAATTAACAGGACCTGCGATCACGCCCTCGAATGGTCGCCATTTCAGATAATTCCTTCTTTTTAAACCAGCAAACGGCCGTTGGTGTGAACGTATACATATGAATTCAGTAATTAATAGAACTACTGCTATGAATAAAGAGAGCGACTGACTAGCAAATAATTTTTAATCGTAATGATGTCTCAAAATGAAATCTTTCTAATCAACTTATTTATATTGGGGAATAACCCGATATTAATACTGGCCAACCCAATGAATCACATTTTTCATCAACAAAGTTGGTAGGTTATTTCCTAATTTATCATGTACCAATATTACTACTAAATCCTGCATTCCAATATATCAGTCGTTAGATTCACATTAATCAACTACATTGATCATCTTGCTCAATAACTTCTGGGATCCTCGACAACAACTTCCAACAAAGCTCTTCGTCGGAATTTTCGGCTCATCGAATAAAAGGTTGTTTTTTCACGGCATAAATAATCGAATAAACGCTTTTTTCAGCAGTACGTACCAGAGCCCGAGGGAACACCGAGGAAAAAGATCGTGCCACCCGATGGATTCCCATAATGGCGCACAGAAACTATCAACTGGCACGACTACGATAATTTTCCAAGTTGAGGCCGTATCATTACTAATCATAATAGACGTAATAACAAACAGAAACTATCATCGGAGTGCCGAGATTAGGTGAAGCTGGATTTCGTTGACATGACCGAAATATATCTATTGGAAATATAAATAACCTCACTGTTCATCCCTTTTGGACTATACTACGTGATTTTGAAACGCTCATGCATGTTTTGATGTATTTTTTACACTTTTGCTCGATGAAGATAGGTAAAACTAAAAGCTGGAAGGTAATATTAACCTCTTGGGGCTCATCGAAATGATCAGGAGGAGGACAGATCGAGCGATCAAGCTACCTATTCTGCTGTTCATCTTTGAAACGATAACCACTTAGGATAATGCCGAGTGTGCCTGAGAGGCTTGATTGGAGATGGATCAATCCCACCCACCTCCTGACGCAATTAGTGCTAAGCCATGGGGAGTTCACTAACAAGCTAGCGCGATTCCGCCTGATGGAAAATTACCCATGTGAGTGAGGGTACCCAGAAGAAACGGTTTTTCAATCAGCACATACTGATTGAGTGCAGACATCATGATGTCCGGAGAATAGAATATGGATTGGAAGAAGTCCCATTTGATAAATTCCTTGCTTCCCCGAATATGGTAGCGAGTCTACAAATGTTTGCTGATGAGGTAATACCCATCTTACGAGAGCGCCACATCAGATTGAACCGTTGAATCTGAAATTATAAGAGTATGCGATTGAGCAAGTGCAGAGAGCCAATTCAAGGGCCGGGAAACAAACGGGTGCCATGGTACTAATGTGGTGCTTGAGCTTGTTACGGTCACGACTTTAACCAGTGAACTACATATATAGTCTCCCTCCTTCAATTATCCATTATATTTGGACCTAGCTACGGCAGGGATGAGGGAAAAGTGGCAGTAGCAGGGCAAAATTCCCTGTAATGGGCCTGCGACCGATCTGGCCTCTGGTGTTGGAGATATCCAGTACACTGGCGAATCTGAGACACAAAATCGGTACTATGAGCGGGGGGAGCCCCAGGCTACCGGCACATAGACTTTGTCGCAGCGTCACCTGCCTGCCCCCCGAAAGCGGTTGGCTTCGAGGTGGTCGTGGTTGATTTCCCAGGCTGGATGGCAAAGCCTGAAAGCTGAGGGTAGGTACTTCCATGGTAGACTAGTCTTCCTAGGTATTGCTGGCATGTGAGTTATGTGGCTTGCCAATAACTCGGGTACCAACCTGCATAGTTGGTAGGGTGAGCTAGAACACCCAGCTCGACCTGCAGTGCGCTGCAAACAGGTAGTCACACCTATGTGTGTGGGGCCCCTGACCGTGGGTTTAACAGTCTCCCAAGGTATTTGACCAGGGATTTTCTTCTCTGCTTGCAGAGAGGGAGGGAGGACATAAGCACGGTGTGCTGGGACACTCCCTTATAAATCAACCTTGGGATTCGATCCCAAGGGGGAACAAGATTTCAATGTTCATCTTTGAACGCTGAGAGCCGGTACACATTCTTTTGTGAGCCATTTAAAGTGATGGGGAGGAAGTACTATTGGTAGAGTAATATAGAGACATATAATGTAGAGAGATATAAGAGATATAAGATATAGAGAGATATAATATCCATCTATTCGTCTCCAAGAATTGGAAGTATGTAAAGATAGCTAGATAGCTAGCTTCTTAGGACCCACTGGGTTTGATTAGGGGGAAGTAAGATCAGCTATGAGAGAGATAAAGCAAGCTCCTTTCCTGTTCATCTTCGATACACGTTCTATTATAGCTATTGGAAATGATAAGGAGGAAGTAAAATTAGTAGAGCAGAGATAATTTCCTCCTATTCGAGCATTGAAAGTATGTATAACTTATTAGGACCCAAAGGATTTTATTTGGAGCAAGTAAAATCTGCCGTGAGAGAGATGATGCTAACCAGCTAAGAGCTGGTAAACATCTCTTGTGGGCCATTGCAAGTGATGGGGAGGAAGTGAAATTGGTAGAGTATAGATTGAGAATTTCCTCCTATTCGTCTCCAAGCATTGGAAGTATGTAAAGATAGCTTCTTAGGACCCACTGGGTTTGATTAGGAGGAAGTGAGATCAGCCGTGAGAGAGACAAAGCAAGCTCCTTTCCTGTTCATCTTCGAGTGCTGAGAGGAGGTACACATTCTCTTGTACGCCATTGGAAATGATAAGGAGGAAGTAAGATCAGCATAGATAGCCTCTTCGTCTCCGAGTATTGAAAGTACATTTGAACTCACTGGTAGTGACGGGCGATACCAATCGATGTGAGTATTATACAGAATATCTTCTTCCGATACCAAGTACATTTGGTATCAATTTTTTGATTCGATACTAGTACAGGTATCGAGTATTTTTCGCAGTATCAGAAAAAATACTCAAATGGATAGTAGGGAAGCAGTTCTGGTTCTGGGACTTGACTGACTGAATGACACCGTCGATGTAAAGTTTTCCTCCTCATCTTCATCACCACTTCTTGGCCATCGTTTGATCTTATAAATAACTTTTACATGCAGAAATTACCTTGTTGAAAGTAACATAATGTAAAATAAATAACGAATAATAATGTAAAATTAATAGTGTTATTTCGAATATTTGTATCGAATATTCGATACTCTTCAGTATCGAATATTTTCTTTCGATGTCTGAGTGGTATCGAATATTTGTTTCGATACTAGTATCGAGTACTGGTTTCGAATATTTTTTGGTATCGCCCATCACTACTCACTGGAATTGATTATGAGTAAAATCAATAAAATCAGCCGTGAGAGAATGGTAAAGCTAACTCCTTCCCTATTCATCATAGGAAATTGAAATGCGATATAAAGTCACTCGAGAGTCACCAGAAGTGATCGGGAGGAAATCAAATCACCTGCGTTAGCGGCGCGTAAACCTAAATTCTTTCCCAACCAAACAAGAGCGCTGCAATGTGGTACACATTTCTCAGGGAGGAGGATGGCAACGATGTCAGAAAGATTCTCTCAAGTTGATCAGTTAAGATTCAGATAGGATCGATTTTAGATTTCGCGTTGTTAAGTTGATTACACTCAAGGACGTGGTTTTGTAAGGTTTAAAAAACCGCAGTTTGAACCTACCTTGAATCTCGAAAATATTGATAGTCACAAAGAGAAGCATAACATCGTTTTTGACCATTGGGAACATCCCAAAATTGTGTTTGTACGAGGGAAAAAGTTGGCGACTTCGAGGTTCTGCGTCGAATGAGTCCAAAATCACCTCAGCAACATCGTTTTCCATGTTTCCCGTTTTCGTTTTCCTACACTACTCAAAAAATCACTCAATTAGCTACGATGTTGGTGAGCTGGCTTAGATCTCGTTCGACACAGCACTCCAAGTTTACTATTTTCTCCACCAACAATCACGATTTCGTTTAGGTTCACTGGTGCGAGGCTTCACACTACTTTCCCCGTCCGTACTTAGGAACCCGAGAATTGGTTGGATATTGAATTTACTTCGAATAAGAAGAAACCCTCATCCAAATGGATAAATTTGCTTGGGAAGAAACTAAAAAAAAGGCTTCTCAATCCATAAACACAAGGTTTTTCCACCAATCGTGGTTATTGTTTTCCCCCAAACTGTTGATTGGAGCTGAAATTCTTGCTGCATGAAGGGAAAATGCCTCAAAATGAGCATTTCAAGCACCACAAATTCATCCAAAAACGATTTCTCTAAAACCTTCTTGAAAGGAAGACAAAAGATATCGTGACAGTGAATAATAAATTAATAGGACTATCTGTTCTAGGGAAGCGGGAGCTGGAGACACCTCGGAGCACACATGCCGAGATACCCGATCGCCCACCAAACTCTGCATAGACATTATCATCCAAGACACGAAAAATTCATCATCACTCGATCAGAACCTTCAAAGTAGTTTTTGAAAATCCAGTTTTTTGTTTATTACGATACTTTTCTTTTTACTTTTACGTAGGTCAGAGGGAGGTATTAACGAGCATCTTCCCGGGATATACTTGGAATAATCATGATCATACTTTTTACCTTGAAAATTCGATATCGTAATACCGACAGTAGTAGATTCATTCTGTTGTTTTAGTGTAGACAAAACAACTCGGAATTTTTTTTTAGAACTTCCTGTTTGCTGAATAGTGCAATACAGCTCCCACATTCGATCGCTGTGAATATGCATATCGTATTTCCTAGTCAGAATAATAATATCATATTTATTTACACGAGGTTCGAAGAAGTGAAGCAATGATCCTTGGCGCTCGGATCGAATGTTTAACAGGATGCAACTATCAATTTCCGTTTTTCAATGAATAGCTTCGATCGATGAAAACAAGTACACGTTTACAAAAGAAATTTTATCGAAGTCAAAAATATCCATAATTCTGTACAAATTGGTGTGTTTCAAAATGTGGGGTGATGGAACGAAAATAACCTTTCTGTTCATTTCACTCCAGTTCAGAAAGTGCTTCTACCGTACTGCAATATACGAGGAGTCCAGTGGGGTCAAAGGTGTACCAACACTGCAGTCGGCAAACATTCGAGCCCTCACCGTCGGCTTAATTACTGCGATAAGTTTAATTAAGGCGAAAATCAAAGCCCACCTGCTGAAATAATGAAGAATCAACCTGGTACTCTCACAGTAGGGCCAAATACAATATTAACCGACAAAAATATTTGTTATATTACAGATATATAACAGATAATTATATTTACAGATAATCTCCGAATATAACATAAATTAATAAGTTTGAAAAGGTACTTTTACTTTTAAAAATATAAAAATACAGTTTTTAGTCGTATTTAATGCTTCAACAATGCTGACATTTCTGCACCATTTTGAATTTTTGATTCCTCGCTAAGAAATGTAGAAGCTTTTTAAGTGTCTAACAGTTCACTTCTTTGTTTGGTTGATACGGGTCAGCCTAGACGGTCTCAAATGAAATTTTCTATAAATCTATTTTTTCTTAAACCTCAATATCGCTCGATTATGCACAGATTTGGGGGGAAGTTTGGGGCTGATCCCCAGAAGATTGCACACAGATGCCGCCACGATCCGAAATAGCGATAAATTCACGACTTCACAATCGCGTTGCTGTTTGTTGACGCAAAGAGTCAGCAACACGATCGAGAAAATCATAATCTGCTATACCACCCAACTCGGCAGACGTTTTCAACCAGATTGTAGGGTCGGAAATATGAATATACGAATGTTTATATTCCCATATACCAACCCATGTAAATACATATGTATCATGATTATTTCATATTATAACAAATGTTCATCATCAAGACTATTTTAGAATGGTTTAAAACGTTTTTCAATGGAACGAGGATTTCAAAAATTTGATGAAGATTTTTTCTTTTGAAAATATTTTTACATTTGAACACATTTCTGAGTCGCAGGACTTTTGCTACGTTAATTACTCGCCAACTTTGTACTTAATTCTCCGATATTTTTAGATGAAAATCATCACATTGGAACGGGCCGATAGAGAGAAAATTCCATATCGGCCAGTGCACAAGTTAACTATATTTGAAGTTTGTTTAACGCCAATTTACATAGTTTTCTTCTAGTTCGCCGTGGTCTCTCTTGATAAGAAATATACTTAGCCTGTAGACTAGGTTCATCTTACTCTCTTGGAAGCGCTCCTTGGTAAAACTGATGGCATAATCGAGTGATCCTCCACAAAATATAATAGTAGTTGATGGATGTTAATTGCGATTCCACACTAACGATGGAAATGAGGCATTGGAAATTGTTCATACTCTCGAAACGAAGAAATACTCTGCATGTCATTTGGGTAAAATGTGCGAACATTTTTGAATTTCGTTTGGTTCTGACATGGATATGTCTTTTGGCTGGGGGTCAAGGAATTCGCAACACTGGTGTTGCAATTTCTTTTAGAAAGTATAAAAAAAAATTTTTTTTACACGATTTTTGGTTTTTTTGATTTCAGTATACCATACCAACATACTGTATGCACTGGGTATGCTTTGAATATGTTAGGAGTCCATATTCATGTTCTACTCGTCTCGACGAACTCATAGAGTACCCACACGGCTATTGTTGGTTTTTTTCGATTCTCAGTATACAATACCAACACACTGTATGCACAGGGTATGCTTTGAAGATTTTAGGTTCATCTTATTCTCTTGGAAGCGCTCTATGGTAAAACTGATGGCATAATTGAGTGATCCTCCACAAAATATAATAGTAGTTGAAGGATGGTAAATTGCGATTCCACACTACCGATTGGTAAATATAATTTAGATTTTTACTTGCGCAAGTAAAAAAAGGCGCGACACTTTTTTTTGGCCACAAAAACCAGTAAACAAAATTATAGCTACATATCGGTAGCTATGAAGGTTCTCTAGAATATTGCGATATATTGAGTGCAATCGGAGTTTTTTTTAGAAAAAAAAATCTGTTTATTTACAGAAACAATGGACATATCCATGATCTATTGTTTTTCCCTCTAAGGGAGAAATTTCATGGTTTCATTGAGAATTCGCTTATGAGGATTTGAGTAAAACAATCCAAATTGTGTCAAAATGTTAATAATGGAAAATAAGAGAATGACTGTAGGCCAGCGTAATTGGACAATTTTTTTAATACTCCTAATAGTTTACATAATTGTCCTGGAAACTTGTGAAACAAAACCCATGAAATCTGCACATTTCTACTATGTTTTCAAATGTTGCGTGTGACTAGAAACTTTTATGTGCGAACTAATGGAAATTTTGGTCCAAATCGAAGAAGGTGCTTCAGAAAATCGAGTTTCCGATCCCAATACTTGAGCAAAGTGCAGAATCTCAGCCGTACCGAAACAAGAAGTCTGGGGAAACCAGAGGGAAGCTACTTCGGATTTGTGAACCTCCTTCTTATGATGGGTTTTGAATGTGTTTTGGTAAGAGTAATAAGACGAATGACGTTGGCTCATGCGAAAATTGGACGAAAAAAGTATGTTTTTTTCCGACAGGGAACATCCCGGGAGCCAAGTATGGGCGTGATGCTTGGCGGGCGTCCAACATATGATGGCAGATATCGATCGGCCGGAGTTGCGGAACTGGGAGCTCCCCCAGAAAGGAAGCTAACAGCGCGCTTTCAACCTCGGGAATGAAAAGTCCGCGAAGACGGACTGTCGGAGAAATAATCGCCTACATACGGAAGAGATTGACGCATCCACGTCGAAGTTTTAAAGGATTTGAAGAGGAATCTCCGCGAGAAGGGGAATCAGAGAGGGGATGGAGGGGGTACTTCACACCCATGATAACGGCCCGCTCAATACGGCGCCCCCTTCCTTGTTGAGACTATGCTAGCACTCCCAGATCCGCGGAAGGTTACTCAACTTCGACACTTGTTTTATATCATGTCCAAAATATTCAAAAAACCACAACAAATACACATTTGGGGCCTTAAAAACGCCCGTAAAAGTCGTACAAGGATGAAAAAAGAAATACGAAATCGTGAAGGAGGAACAAACGATTTGAAGGGGTGGGAGAAGCAGAGAAGATTCATCTTCGTCTTCCTGGACCAGTGCAGTAAATTATCTGCCCTTCACTCAAAATGAGTTATATTTCGCACGTTTGTTTCACGCGTGATGAATAGCTTTCATGAGCCCTTTGTCGACGCAAAAAACCAAATTTACACTTCCGGTTCGCAAGAAAAACGTACAGAAAAAAAAAACACAACACTTGGGCGTTCACGGAAGAGTGATATATCTGTAAAAATTATTATTTTAAACATTTTTAGAACCGAAAACGTTGATAGTCAACTGTAATTTATTTATTTATTTCACACTTAAGAGGTAGAAATGGGACTGAGTTTGGAATGTGAGTCAATTTAACAGAAAATAATGAGATTTGTGAGAAAAATAGATGATGGTGCAGAATATTAAGGTATCTTATGCGTGTAAAAGTAGAATTTATTAGGAATTTATTATAAGCATATTAGGATGATGGAGTTCGAATGGTGCATGAAAAAATTGAAATTTTTGTTAGGATGTATTGATATAAAAGTAGAGGTTGTTTGGGAGGTGAAAATTGTCACAAAATAGTGCAGAGGGTGAGGGATTTTTGAAAATGCACCAAAAAAAAGTGCAATGAAACAGGAAGAAAAACAGCTTACGGTTGCATGGCGTTCGACCGGATGGTGGCAGGGGTGCGCTCGGCAGAAGACTGAGAGGGTTAGGGGTACAACCGCCCCCAGCTAGGGGCGCGTCGGGGGTGGCAAATAGGGGTGGCTAAGTGAGGGTGGATTTCTGGCAGGGGTGGGGGGTGGAATGGGAAGGGGGGTGGGGAGAGCAGCGGGGGTGGAAACTGCCTCGACCATTTCTCTTGTCATCGTTCTAACAACCCCCCAATCTTAATTATTGGAAAACCCGGTTTCACTACCGTGTGGGGAAGAGGAGTGGGGGGGGGGGGGTGAAAACAACAAACAACGATGTTTTCATCGGATATCATTTTCAAAGTTTCCAAAAATGAACGAATGAAATACCTCCGGGAATTTTTTGATTACTAGAAAGGCGCCAGAGTGTTGAATCAATACATCAATAAATCGCACCAAAGAATAAAATTGGGACAAGTCAAAAATCGCAAAATTCGAGAAAATGCATTTCAAGTTTTAAATTTCGAAAATTGCTTATATAATCTTTCATTTTGGTTTATTATTTTCAATAATGAACCTTTGGAATCGACCAAGAAATTTTTTTTTTAACACCCCCTCAAAATTCGATGGTTTACGTTTGAAGGTACGTAGAATCCAAAAATCGAATAAAAACGCTGTAAATTATTACACAATGGTTTATTATTTTTCTATATAGATCACTCGTCTACAAAATCACCAACCATCCAATATGAAGGAAAAAAAAAAAAATCAGAATCACCAACTATCGATTACATTTCGATTAGCTCTAATTTGAACGGAGATTAGGCCTCTTTTGCTATTCACACTCGTGTTTTGATTTATATATATATATTTCAAAATAAACACTTAAATTTTCGTAGGGAGCGAACGGTTTGTCCTACAGAGCTCCGCGTGGTCTCAAAAAATTCTAAAAATTCTATAGAATCTTAAATTGAAGGAAAAACAATACCTTTATATCAAAATTTTTTGAGTTAGGGCGTTTTCAAAATTTCAAAATTGATTTTGGAACCCTTAGAAGTGACCTACCTCAACCAAAAGCTTCGGGGCACAACTAGACCCCAAATGGAGCCTACATACCAAATTTCATCAAATTCGGTCAATGCTAAGTGGCAAAAGTGCCGCGTACGGCGTACGGCGGACGGACGGCAAAATTTTTATTCGATTTTTGGATTCTACGTACCTTGATACGTAAACCATCAAATTTTGAGGGGGTGTTAAAATTTTTTTTTTCTTGGTCGATTCCAAAGGTTCATTATTGAAAATAATAAACCAAAATTTGGCCGTCCGTCCGCCGTACGCGGCATTTTCCCCACTTAGCATTGACCGATTTTGATGAAATTTGGTATTTAGGCTCCATTTGGAGTCTAGTTGTGCCCCGAAGATTTTGGTTGACTTAGGTCACTTCTGAGGGTTCAAAAATGAATTTTGAAATTTTGAAAACGCCCTAACTCAAAAAATTGTGATATAAAGGTATTGTTTTTCCTTCAATTTAAGATTCTATAGAATTTTTAGAGACCACGCGGAGCCTTGTAGAGCATGTCACATGAGAGCACGTGTTTTGAGAGCACTGTGTTTCTACTTTATTGTTGATGACATGCTTAGACGAATTTGTCTTTGGACACGGAATCGAAAAATTGAAACGTGAAAGAGCAAGTAAAAATACTTTATTTCGTATGACTTCGGAAATTTCCCTTTAGTTTATTTCGAACAGAATTATGAAGGCTGGTGGTGACGAATCATTTCAAGCAGATAGTGATTGGGTTCTGGAGTTCTCTTCTCTGGAAATGACATCATAAAAGAACGATTTCACCTGAACAGAAACTATAATAGTCTCCGGTTCTTTTAAAGTTGTTTACCAATATAATTTTAGTTCCTTCTTTCAGCTGAAGCAATCAAAAGTAGTAGTACCGCCAGTTGAATGCCGCCCTGAGTTATTGTGTTGTAAAAACATACTGTTTTGTAATGCATGCATTCCATGGACGTTCCATAGGATGAGTAGAACTTCCATTTACAACTAGTTAACCATAAATTTGTAATTTATTACCTTCCTACTGCATAATACAGTCACCCAATGTTATTCCGTAAATGGACGGTATTTTGAAATCCGTAAGTGTCGATAGGCAGGATTCCACCCCTTCAGCGTGGGCCGCCATAACAATTCTAGCTCCCCGAATTTGAATAAATCCAAGATCTAAGATACCCAACACGTGAATTCGAGTCCCGGAAACAAAGCCGTGATTCACAGTGACGTTGGGCTTTGATCTTTTAGTTAAAGGCAGTCCATGGAAGATCACCACACATAGAAAATGTGTGGGTCCATTCAAGGTAAAAACCCAAAATCTCACGCTGTACCGTCCGTACTGCCAATCCCTCTAAACGAATCAACACCACACGACACTATACACTTTCACGCAATACTTATCTCAAGTTTAACTTACGCAAGAAAAAACGAACTTTTCCGCCAAGAAACTTCGAACAAGAATATATGTGGGGATGGTGGTAAAAGTGATCAAGTGCATTTTTTTAGAAAATGAGGTTTGGGTAACGAATCAACATAACATAACAGCTGAGAATTGAAGAAAAACCCGATTTAGTTAATCCCAATGAGGAAAACAATGTTATTGCTAAGGACGACATTCCTTTGCAATATGCAATGAACCTCTTCTATTTAAATGAGGTGCATTAAAAATAATGAACTTCAGTCCAAATGATATGAAAGATTCCGGTATTATTGGCGCGCAAGAGGATTTCTAGATGTAGTTAGAGTTATTGATATTTCCAGAATAGAGAACAAATCAATACGGCTAACAGTAGAAATCAAATTTCAGTTTGATTTGATTTTTTTCTTTTTTGAAAACCTTATGCGTAAGCCAAGAATTGTTAAACCGTGGATAGAGACGTAATTTGGTACAGCTACGACTACATCGGAGAGTACAACACTATCAAACTAAGTTGAAAACAAGTGGGTGTGGCACATAGCTTCCTCGTATCCATAACCCAATTATATAGATGATTCGATGCATAGTAGTTAATCTGAAAACACCAATCTCTAAGTACCTTTCACTACCCTCATAGGGGACCATCTACACGCTAATCTGGTCAATACTAGAAAATGTCATCAAATTCGGATGGAAAATGTAAATGTTATGGCTGTTACCAGGATTTTACGTATGCGCATGCGCAGTGGCTACTGTCATTCCGAAGGTGGTGATTTTCATAGAGGACCATCTAAATAATAATCTGTAACATCCCTGAAAATTTCATTGAAATCGGATTGAAAATGTAGAAGTTATGGCCGTTACAAGGAATTCACGTTTGCGCATGCGCAGCGGCTACTATCAGTCCGGGGGTGATGATTTTCATAGGGGACCATTTACAACCTAATCCGCGTAATCCCTGAAAATTTCATCGAAATCAGGTAGGAAATGTGGAAGTTATGGCCGTTACAAGGAAATTCACGTTGGTGCATGCGCAGTGGCTACTATAAGTCGGAAGCTGATGATTTTCATAGGGGACCATCTAAATACTAATCTGTAACATCCCTGAAAATTTCATTGAAATCGGATGGAAAATGTAGAAGTTATGGCCGTTACAAGGAATTCACGTATGCGCATGCGCAGTCGCTTCTATCACTTCGGGATGATGATTTTCATAGGGGACCGTCTACACACCAACCCGCACAATCCCTGAAAATTTCATAGAAATCGGACAATAACTTCGTATAGTTATGCGCGTTACAAGGAATTCATGACAGACAGACAGACAGACAGACAGACAGACACGGAACCAAAATTGTTCAGAAAGGTCTAAAACGCAAAACGTGAGTGAAAATTTTGATTTTGGAGAACTTTTTTTTTCGTCCTTGAAAAGTGAAAACAAAGCTTCCGCTACCTTTGTAGACTCGGAAGCAAAAATAAACAACTACCCCTTCCCTCGATCACTCCAAAAGCCTCATGTCAAGCAATGACCTATCTCTACAGAAAATAAGAAAAATTTATTAAACTGTATCTTTCAACGACTTACTGCAAAATCCAAGAGACATCGCATCTCAGGATGATGATGGAAGAAAATGGGATCTTGGAAAATTTCACGAGTACCTACTTTTGAGTTTCAAAATAATTAGTTTTTGATGGTAATTTTTTTTTAATTTGGAGTTTTAGGTAAACTTTTTTTCATTAGTCCATTTGTTGCCGAATTTTAACAAGCTCTCCTGAACACTTTTGCCCAATGGACTTGCTTTGACCACAATTTACCACTTTTACCTCCAACCCCACGATAATTTAAAACGCTGCAAATCATTGCCCAAAGGTTTTTTATTTTCTGTATAGATCACCCTTCTGTATAGATTACTGGTTCTCCATCAATAGCACCTACCACTGTATAATATCTGTATTCTCCCTTGACCTTCCCTCTCAAATTTCAGCTTCCTGCGTTCAATAGGATTGAAAATGGCTTCGGAGCTCACTCAGCTGATCAGTGATCTGAAGAGTGAAGAAGATATCCTCGAATGCTGGAGACGCTTGGAAGAGCACTGATCAGCTGAGTGAGCTCCGAAGCCATTTTCAATCCTATTGAACGCAGGAAGCTGAAATTTGAGAGGGAAGGTCAAGGGAGAATACAGATGGTGGTAGGTGCTATTGATGGAGAACTAGTGATCTATACAGAAGGGTGATCTATACAGAAAATAATAAACCTTTGGGCAATGATTTGCAGCGTTTTTTACCTACCAACTATTGGTAGGTACTACCTACCACACCATACTGCTTCACACCTTCACAATCAAGTTCATTAGAAAGAACTGAACGCTTCACACTCGATTCGAAAAATAGAAAGCTTCATATGGAAATTTGATTACTGGTTACGCAGAAGGCAAAACTGTATACAAATCGAAGAAATGAACAGCGATCGCATTTTAGTTCGATAAAATTTGAACGGAGATTATACCTCTTTTGCGATTCACACTCATGATTCTGTTTTATCAAAGGAAAACCTTCAAGTACTCGTAGGGACCGAACGGTTTGTCCTACAGAGCTCCGGGTGGTCTCAAAAATTTTTTAAAATTCAATACTATTTAAAATTTGTGATAAAACGATACCTTTATTTCGAGAGTTTTCGAGCTACGGCACTCTTGAAAATTTCAACCCTTAATTTTCACCCCTTAGAAGTGACTGACATCAACCAAAAGCTTCGCGGCACAACTAGACCCCAAATGGAGCCCATCTACCAAATTTGAACCAAATCGGTCCAGTGTTGCTAAGAAAAGTGCCGCGTACGGCGTACGGACGGAAATTTTTTTTTATTCGATTTTCGGATTCTACGTACCTTGAAACGTAAAACATCAAACTTTGAGGGGGGGGGGGGGGTTAACATTTTTTTCTTGCTCGATTCCAAAGGCTTATTATTGAAAATAATAAACCAAAATGTCAACAAATATCAGATGTCACTCAAAACAGGAGCATCTAGGGACATGGATTTTGAAATCATGTGACCGAGACATAAAATTCGATTATAATAATTTACCTACCAACAGTTCGTGAAGCGAAAACACGCTATGGTTTCTGGTGTCCTGGCACCACTGCTTTGTATCACGGAGGCACAAACAACAGTAGAATTCAGATCTATATTGAATTTCAAAGCTTGTGTTCAATTACAAGTACGTAACCTTACTTTCCCGCCTTCCAATGCAAATTTCGACACGCTGGCGATTTAATGCACAACTAGAGAGACTTCTGATTCGAACACAAAAAGAAACAAGTAAATTGGTACAAAAACGAGGACAAAGCAGCTCCCTCAATGTACTACCTATATGAGCCTTTTTTTAAAAGACATTAACCTCACTTTCACCCCCTTTAAAGGCACAACAGATATATCCCCGAGTCTTACAGAAAAAGATAACCACCTAAATCGGTTGGCAACTAACCTGGACAGAGTACACAAGATTTTGACACTGAAAAATCGAAAAACTAGGAAAAAGTCATGAACGTTGATTCACACACCTTCCATTTCTAGTATTATGCGAGGAAATTTAACGCTGATACCAATTACACCCGCTCACGCATTAATCTGCTTAAGCCCCTTCTCGGCCGGACTTCACCAATATCACTGGACAATGATCGGCTCCTCTATTTAATCATATTACGTCCAATCTGGCAGTATGGTCGTTCCATATGGGGGCCAGCAACACGCAGATAAAAAGAGTTCAAACTAGGGGTGTGTCGGTCCAGGTATTTCCCTGGAACGGTTCCAACGGTTACGGTGACAAAGATGTAACCGTTCCAAATTACCGGTACAGTTCCATTACCGGTACAGGCGATCAAATCCCACTCACATGGCATGGATGAAGCAGGCAGTCAAATCACTATCGTCCTTCTTCCATGCTTATGACCTCAACTTGCATTACAATAGCATCATTTTCCTTGACAATTCGCTAAAAGGAAGGAATTTGAACAAGTGTTACAAAAGAGACAATTTATTATAAATAATAGTTACCAAACAATTCAAGGAAAGAATAATGACGTTGCAGTTTAAGAACTTAACATGACAATAATAAATTAATAATACTGGAGACAACTTCCATGCTAACCAGTCAAGAAGATAACTTCCCGCTCAAGAGCCATTCCATGAACCATTCTCAGTCCATGGAAGTAGTAAGGGTGCTTCCAGGTACAACATGGAACAGAACTGAGAACAAGATCCATGCTTACCGCTCCAAAACCCTTCCCGGTCCAGAGCCATTGAACCATTCTCTATGATATCTTATCGGTCCGGTTCCATCCTTACCGGTCCAGTTCCATCCTCACCAATCAGAATGATCAGATTGATGAGATGATTGATCAGATCATTCTGATTGGTGAGGATGGAACTGGACCGATGGAAAAGATTCTCTTCCCGGTCCAGAGCCATTTCAAGATATCTTATCAGTCCGTGGAACTGGACCGGTAAGGGTCGAGTTTTTGTCACTGCGTGGAACCGTTCCAACCTGATACTCGGTTCCACAGTCCCGGTACAGCTGTACCGACACACCTCTAGTTCAAACCAGGGATGTCCGATACTTCAAAAGTATCGATGTAATATCGTATAGATACAACTAGAAAGCATCAAAGATGGATGAAAATGTCGTTTATGTTTCTCTTCATCAGTGTGACAGATCTACTCACGCTACACCTTGAAAAGTGAAAACAATTCTTCCGCTACCTTTGTAGACTCGGAAGCAAAATTTACCCGTTATTTGCCCAAAATTGGGCAAAAGTACCTTCAAAATTTTCCATTTATACTCTAATATTTCGGGCAGACGCAAATTTCTCAAAACTTCGCTAAAATTCGGTTGAAAAAAACTCAACCGAATCAAAAAAACTCAACTCAGGATCATATTTCCAAATCAAAAGTAGTTTCCAAAAGTATTTGGTAAGGAACGTCTCTAATCTAGTCTGGTTTCATCAGTTCACTGTGTTCCGGGTTGAAGAGATTTTGTTTACACTAAACAGTGTAGGTACCTGTTTCTATAAGGGGAAGTGACGTAATTTATTATCGTTGTAGTCGTGTTTCTACCTAGCTTGTTTGCGGAAACAGAACGAAAACTTCTCAGCAAACGAGGAATCCCGTGTCAACACGGACTACCTAAACTGAATTATGCGCCGAGACTACGAAATCATCCTTTCTATCTATTTTATTAAAATAATGCAATACTGTGATAATTACAATTGTCTCCTTCATCCACCTGAATGGGAATAAGATGTAAAGAAGTATTGGAAGATAAGTATAAGAAGAAAAGTATTGGAATCGGCAGAAAACCAGCTTTCTGGAAGAAATAATTTAGAATTGGAGCTGATCAACAAACACACGAAACGTCTACATCCAAATTTTCGAGTAAATTTCTCACGAATAAAAGAAAAATTATAATTTGGAGGGATCTGGTGATGATTGTTAATAAGTTATCAACAATAATGTTATTAATAATAACAGATCATAATTATTCGTACTACGGTGAGCTAGAAAATTAACTGAGGAACCGATAAAATTATAACGACCTTTAAAAATTGTCGACGATCGAAACGACTCGGAGCAATTATTCTGATGTCGTTTGAGACGTAATATAATAAGCAAAAACTTGCATCACGTCCAAAATTGATTCTTTATAGTTTGGTGGGTGAGGGAAGGAAAACCAAGCGGCTTTTCCTCAGTTTTGAGAATATATTATTTCTCTACTTGGCTGAGCTAACTTTCAAAAAACAAGTGCATACGTAGACATACCTAAGTTAAACATTTAGAGGCGAAGAACATATTCCCACAGGTGGGGTTGGTTATTATTTAGTGAAATTATTTACCTTAGTTTACTACCGTGTTAAGCCAGAAAGTCGTATCTTGACTTCACCCAACTTTCGGGAAAACGACCTAATAGGTTTCGTGGCGAAATAATTCTTTCGCGGGATTATTTTTCCTCCTTTTACCACAAGTATAGGTTTTTCTTAAAAGAAATTAGTAGCCGAATCGACTTCTGGAGTCAATATTAAACATTTTTGAGTATAAATTGTCAACAAACGATGATACGAGATTAAGCTCTCGTAAACCCGAAGTTACGACTATTCTATTCATTTTAATTCTTGAATCATTAATTCATTTGAATTAACATTTTAATTCAAGAAACCATTCCACATTGATTATTTTGTCATCCTACTTGGCTCAAAATCAATCGTATTTCATATCTCTGTTCAGAGTGTAAGAAAAAACTGCTGAATCAATTAAAATAAACGTTTATTCACTTAGAGTATAAACGTAAAGTCACCACTAAATGTTGAGTTTTCAGAGGCAAAAAGTCGTATCATGCCGATTTAATGCAAGAAGTCGTATCGGCGAAATAGGCAGATTCCCGTATCAGTGTCAAGATACGAGTTTTCACCTTCTGAATCGCTCTGATACGACTAGTTTCTTAGCAAAATCAAGTTACACGCCTTAACGCGAAAGTCTGGAGGCTTGTCTGAGGCATTTCTAGTAGAGATACGACTCTAAAACTCCGAAAATCGATAGAAATCGACCCCCAAAACCCCCGGGTACCAATAACTCAATTTGGTCAAATTTTCACGTTACGACATTCTGGCTCAGCACGGCAGTTTAGTTGTAGTTATCAATATGGTGCTGCTTATTAAAACGCTGCAAATTATTACACAACGGTTTATTAATTTTCTGTGTAGATCACCCGCTTGCAAAGAACACTACTTCATTACCTTCCAGTACATACTGCATCATCAAAGCGTGTTTTGATAGAAAGTAGTTATCTACCTACCTACAACTGCTTCAACACTTTTATCCTACAGTTGTCGGTGCCTTCAGTACGAATTCTGGGTTTCTACGGACGCGTAACCGAACTGAGTGACGCAAAATTCTATTCGAAGAAGCGAAAAAAGATCGCATTTTATCGGCCAATTTCCGTCAGTGAACATTTGTTTGCGATTCACTCCCATGTTTCTACCTTATTATTCGTTCCAACTTGTAGCCCTGATAGGGAATGAATAGTAGGTCCTAGGTGGCCTCATTCGATTCTCAATTCTACGTTAAATTGCCGAAAAAACAATGCCTTTATTTCGAGAGTCAATGTTGACCTAAAACGTCTGCCAAATTCGATGGTCAGTATAGCTTCCAAAATTGCCGCTGGAATCATCAAAATCAACTAGAAAAACGCTGCAAATTATTACACAATGGTTTATTATTTTTCTATATAGATCACTCGTCTGCAAAGAACACGGCTGTGCCGTTGTTACCACCAACCAACATGAAGAAAAACATCGATCGCACTTCGGTCAGCTAAAACTTAAACGGAGATTAGGCCTCTTTTGCGATTCACACTCGTGTTTCTGATTTATCGTAAGTACAACCCTTAAATTCTCGTAGGGAGCGAACAGTTTGTCCTACAGAGCTCCGCGTGGTCTCTTAAAATTCTAAAAATTCAATACTATCTTAAATTGATGGAAAAACAATACTTTTACTTCAAAATTTTTTGAGTTAGGGCGTTTTCAAAATTTCAACCCTCAGAAGTGACCTACATCAACCAAAATCTTCGGGGCACAAATGGAGCCTGTATACCAATTTTCATCAAAATCGGTCAATCCTGAGGAAAGTGCCGCGGACGGCGGGCCAAATTTTTATTAGATTTTCGGATTCTACGTACCTTGAAATGTAAACCAACAAATTTCGAGGGGGAGGGGGGTTAAAATTTTTCTTTTCTTGGTCCAAAGGTCCAGTATTGAAAATAATAAACCAAAATGGGAATTAGAAGCAACATATTAATTACTACAACTAAACCAAGGTAAATAATTGCGCTAAATAACAACCAACTCCACCTGTGGGAATCTATTCTTCGTCTCTAAATGTTTCATTTATGTCTACGTACGCTCAGTCCTGACGATGACGTGAAGCGAAAGCTAGCTCAACCATTATATTCTGAAAACTGAGGAAAATCCACTTTGTTTTCCTTCCGTCACCACCGAACTAAAATAACTAGCAAATAACTAGCAGGGTTAAAATTGATTCGATAATGCCGTATTACCAACTAGTTTACTGCCATGAATAAGACTGAGGAGAGCCGATTCAACATCGATGGAAGCTACCTGTAACCTGGAGGGGAACTCACCAAGGACTTCCTAATGTAGGATCAAGTTGATGGTTTCTTACATTCGAGAAACATCAACACGATAGCGAATTTTGTCCTAATTATGTTGAGTTTTCAAAATAGTGCCTTTGATCCAACACACCGTGACTACCATGGACATTATCAGCAATAATTCAGCTTTGAAACGTTTCAACCAAAAGATTCATTAGGCCAAAGCAGGATGATTTAAGTGAACAAAATATGGTTTATATTTTAGAATATTTGGCAGCTCTCAGTATATACCTTAGGCTGCCAAGTATAACTTTTTTTTTTAAAACTTAGACTCAACCTGATTTGTCACAGATTCACAAAAGTACCTAATAAGTGTCTTCCGCTAAATAATTATATTCATTATATATGTTATATATATATTATTATTATATTAATTATTTTTCAACAATCAAAAAATTGAAATTATTTAAAGTATTTTCAAACAATGAGTTACTTTATGCAAAATGTGTTCTGAGACGCAAAAAATTTGAATAAAAATGGCACTTGAAAATTTGACATTTGAATTTCAAAAATCGTGGTTGCCACCCAGTCACCCCTTTTTACAGTATCATTTTTTGATACTCAATGCGGAACAGTCGGATCGTCCCACACGAAATCGGGACGTCTACTATAACTCGAATCGGCAATCATGAAGTTAACAACGTATTGTCTGACTTAGGGCGTTCCTCAGTGACAAAAATACGCCCTGGTAACTGAGCTAGGGGATAATTATTATACTAGAGGTAGTTGCGAGGGAGGGGATTGATTGAGGACCTCCGAGGGTGGCGAAGTTTCAAACACGACCGCCGCGGCGCCACCTCCACTCATCACCCTCTTTCATTCCGAGTGCGCATGAACATTTTTTTAAACCCGGCAAAAATGTTTTCACGACTCCCCTCCTTCCTCCCCTCGATCCAGACGGAATCAAAACAACACTTTTTCACCTCAGAACTGTTTTTCTCGATGTTGTTTTCACCCTGCGATATTATTTGTATGAATGTTAAGCCCCTGAAAGGAGCATAAATTAATACGAAATGTAATATACGAAGGGGCGATTATTAATCAGCGAGTATCAATCAGAATATTTTATTGGTCAAAATAATCGCAACATGTTATTTAGGGCGAAAAACGAACACAGTATCGATACCTTATGAGGGTCACAGTCGTTCGCCGTTCGTTCTTCGTTCCTGTTCAGTATTTCCCTAAATTGAAGGGGCTCAAACTTCAAGAGTTGCACCTAAATTTGAAATGTTCAAGAATTTTTGAAATTCATTATTGCATGGGTGTAGGGAATTGAAAAACTAAAAGATTGCCGCTGGAATCATCAATAATTCGAACTATGAATGCCAGAAAAATATGAGAAAAACCATTGATTTCCCATATTTCTCTGGCAATTAGTTTTCGATTTTGGTGATTCCAGCGGCAATCTTTCAGTTTTTCAATTCCAATAATGCAAGTTCAATGCAATAATGAATTTCGAAAATGAATTGAACATTTCAAATTTAGGTAAAACTTTTAAAGTTTGAGCCCCTACAACTTAAATAAATACTGACCCGGAACGAGGAATGAACGGCGACTGACTGAGAACCCCCTTAAAGCACTAAGTCGCTATGTCCAAAGACTTTTCAGATAAATGGGTCTGTGACATCATAGGACTATGTACTATACTCGACTATAAT
Organism: Apolygus lucorum; assembly: GCA_009739505.2. Taxonomy (NCBI): domain Eukaryota; kingdom Metazoa; phylum Arthropoda; class Insecta; order Hemiptera; family Miridae; genus Apolygus; species Apolygus lucorum. The sequence continues at coordinate 40,574,992 of CM019168.2, read as the reverse complement.
CAGGTATTCGATTGTAGCGCCAAAAACTTTGAAAATGGTTCAAAAACGGAAAAATTGACCAGGTTCTCTCCTCTCAAAAAATCGTTAATGCATTCTGTATTTACCACGGGATACGGGTAAATGAGAACGGCAATTATCGGTATAAAGACGGTTCGCTCCCTTTAAGAACTCAATGGTTGAATTTACAATAAATCAGAAAACCAAAACTGAATCCCAAAACATTGTTCAACAGGTAATAGGCCTAATTTCCGTAGAAACTTCAGCTGAAGAAATGAATCGTTAGCATTAATCGTTTCATTGAAATGAGTTTTGTGTTTATACTCATTTGTGCATCCTTCGCAAACCAATGACCAAAATCACGATTTCGTTAAAAATTGATTATTTATTTCGATTTGATCAGGAAAACGATTTTATTGCAAGAAGGTAGTATTCTAAGCAGACGGATAATAATAATAATAAACCGTTGAGATGCAGCGTTGTTAACGTCGCCCCTGTTTTTGTTAATCGTGGCACAATTGTGATAATTAATTTCAAAAATGTGATATTAGTTCATTTTCAAATAGATTTTTTAGTACGTTGAATTTCTGTAATATTTTACTAAATGCCAATTTGAAAATCTGAACTATCCCTGAACATTTCATCAAATACGGATGAAACATGTAAAATTTCACCCCTCCTCTTCGTCAGCACCTGATTCAGTCTTCTTTCTGATTCCACTCACTTTCTCTCGCCAATAGGTTATGGAAATCACTTTCACCACCACCAACTTTCACTTTGTCAGCACCTGATTCTGCCTTTCACTCACTTTCTGTCAGCTAATAGATATTGAAGATCCTATTCAACCCACCACCTTTCACTTTGTCAGCACTTGATTTGGCCTTTCACTCACTGACTGTCAGCCAATAGATGTTGAAGATCCTATTCAATACCTCCACCTTTCACATTGACAGCACCTAATTCGGCCTTTCACTCACTATCTGGCAGCCAAAAGATATTGAATATCCTATTCAACACCACCAACTTTCAATTTGGCAGTACCTGATTCAGTCTTCCACTCACTTTCTCTCGCCAATAGGTTATGGAAATCACTTTCACCACCACCATCTTTCACTTTGTCAGGACCTGATTCGGCCTTTCACTCACTTTCAGTCAGCCAATAGATATTGAAGATCCTATTCAACACCTCCACCTTTCACTTTGTAAGCACTTCAGCCTTTCACTCACTTTCTGACAGCCAATAGATATTAAAGATCCTATTCAACACCACCAACTTTCAATTTGGCAGTACCTGATTCAGTCTTCAACTCACTTTTCTCGCCAATAGGTTATGGAAATCACTTTCACCACCACCACCTTTCACTTTGTAAACACTTGATTCGGCCTTTCTCTCACTTTCTGTCAGCAAGGTGGTGGTGGTGGTGAAAGTGATTTCCATAACCTATTGGCGTGAGAAAGTGAGTGGAAGACTGAATCAGGTACTGCCAAATTGAAAGTTGGTGGTGTTGAATAGCATCTTCAATATCCAATATTCTTCTTCAATCATCTTCAATATACCAACTTTCAATTTGGCAGTACCTGATTCAGTCTTCCACTCACTTTCTCGCGCCAATAGGTTATGGAAATCACTTTCACCGCCACCACCTTTCACTTTTCAGCACCTGATTCGGCCTTTCACTCACTCTCTATCATTCAATAGGTTCTTGAGTTCCTTGGTGAGTAGAAACAAGGTACTCTAAACTATACCAAGAAGGAGCAAGTATTATCTTCTGTAGAATAGGTACTTGAGACCCTAAGCATACATCTCTAGCTACTTATGTTACATATACGCTAGACACTAGAAAAACTTAATCTGCGTGGCACTGAATGAAGAACAGGTTGGTCGAAGGCGACTCCTCAGGGGCACACCGGTTCGACTTGATGAGACTATATTTGTGAGCGTTCTATATTTGTGGAAAACTGGGCATCTTGAGTTAATTTTTTTTTTCGTTTCACGAGCCAAATATAACAGAGGCGGAACATCTTGACGTTTCTTTTTGGAACTAACGTTTCTCAAGGGTTCTCATCGCCTTTGTTGTTGTCTTGGGTTACGGGCGGTTTTGGTTACACGAAGTACCGAAAAGTAAATTTAACACCAAAGACAGTTCCATTCGAGTAGCATGAGTGCATGAGCAAAGGGATGGCATGATATTTTTTACTTTTTTTCTATGTAGTGAATCTTTATTGAAGACCGTATCTGTTAGTAAAATACAAGCAATGTTTCCTAAAACATTAGTCTTTCAAATGAAGATATTTTTGTTTATTATTTTCAATAATGAACCTTTGGAATCGACCAAGAAAAAAAATTTTAACCCCTTCTCAAAATTTGTTGGTTTACGTTTCAAGGTTCGAAAAATCCAAAAATCGAATAAAAAACGCTGCAAATTATTACACAAATGTTTATCATTTTTCTATATAGAACAATCGTCTGCAAAGAACATGGCTTTGCCATTGTTACCACCAACCAACAGGAAGAAAAATATCGGTCGCATTTCGGTTTGCTAAAATTTGAACGGAAATTTTTAAAAATTCAATACTATTTAAAATTGGTGAAAAAACGATATTTTTATTTCGAGAGTTTTCGAGGTAGGGCACTCTTGAAAATGTCAACCCTAAGAAGTAACCTACATCAGCCAAAAGCTTCGGGGCACAACTAGACCCCAAATGGAGCATGTATACCAAATTTCATCAAAATCGGTCAATGCTGACAAAGGAAAGTGCAGCGTAGTACGGCGTACGGCGGACGGACGGCCAAATTTTCATTCGATTTTTGGATTCTACGTACCTTGAAACGTAAATCAACATATTTTGAGTGGGGTTAGAAAAAAAATTTTAGAAAAAAAGGTCACCGACGGATTATTACCTACAGGATCTATACCACTGGCTACATAAGAATAAGTAACCCACAGAGACTACCTACGATCTACAGAAAGATACGGTCAAACTCCAGGGGTCGATTCTACAAGGTATTTTCAACAAAAAATGTCTCTTCGCAATTTTCTTTTAAGGGGGTCGGTCGCCGTTCGTTCCTCGTTCCGGGTCAGTATTTCACGAAATTGAAGGGGCAAAACTTCTTCTCTGTCAATTATTGCTCGATTTTGATATTATTCGATATTGGCCCGGCACTAAAGAATTTCTAAAATCCTTTAAAATTTTAAATTTGGGTACAAATTTTTTAAGTTTTTGCCCCTCCAATTTCGTTAAATACTAAAAACGAAGGGCGACCGACTGAGACCCCCTTAAGGGTTGGACTTACGATAAATCAGAAACACGAGTGTGAATCGCAAGAGGCCTTATGTCCGTTCAAATTTCATCAGACCAAAATGCGATCACTGTAGGTACGTGGTAGGTAGTATCTATGGCTTGTAGGTGTTTTTCTAATCGATTTTCAGCCATTTTTAACTTTGAAACCTAAAAAAATACTCCGGATTGTGGGGCAGACGACAGGATGAAAGAATCTGTATTGGCCAAGAAAGGCGATCGGGTGGCGTAGGACGGGGAGGCCAAACCTACTCAAGATTCCTCGAAGAGATTACTAAATCGGGCGACGCCGCATTCATCTTTGCACTGGAAACAGCGTTTTCCCCGACTTCCAGAGATCAATCAGAGGAGAAACCCAAGGATGGACTCACAGCCACCCAGAGATGTAACATAGAGATGGTAAGAACTCATCAAACATCTCGTGAGGACCAGAAGTGAAGGATTGGTCTCAAGTCAAGATATTTGTTATTGTAGAACCAAAATTATGGTAGGTATTACAATCGTCGAACTTAAACTAATATAACAGAATTTTAGAGGCGCAGAACAAAATGTCACTTTACTACCTTTCCTATAAGATTATGAGTAGAGCTCGGCAATATATGCGAAATAAAACCTCAAAATATGCTCGTAGATGCTCAATATATGCATTTGTACATATGCCCGAAAAAATCCGAAAATTTGCCTTCAAAATATGCGCAAGATAGTTGAGCAATTGAATAATAAGTGGGAAACAAAGTCTTTTCAGTACTAGTTACTTGTATTTATTCAATTTTTTTGTATGTACATTGTTATACAAAATCATTTTATAAAATTTTTACAATAGTTTTACTCAGTTTTTAGACAAAACATTTAATTGTTAAAATATGTTAGCTTGTACTACTAAGTGCTTTTTCAAATTTTCAGTTGTAAAAGATTTTCTCAAATCGTGCAATAATAGTTTCAAACGGGAGAATGACCGCTCCACATCTGCTGAGACAATTGGTAGATATTTGAAAGACTTCATGAGGAGTGTATGACCAATTGCTGGTGTTGGGTGAGTCGCCCTCCAACACTTTCGCCAACACAACGACAGTTTTCCAGCCGAGATTTCGTTTGAGTACACACTCTAATTTTTCTCGAACGTTTTCACTTGTTTTTTCCGGGCCATGATAACGCCTCCTCATTAGAGGAAATAGCTGAGAAAACTGGAAAATATGGCTTTTGTCAAGAAATGCCCATTATATGCACTTATACCAAAAACTGCGAATACATGCAAATATATGCACGATAAATTTAAATTTGGAGCGACAAAATGGCTCGAATATGGCATATTTGACCTCCTTACAGCTTGGGCATATCGCAAAAAAAAATATGCAAATACGCAAAATGCCGAGCCCTAATTATGAGTATAAGTGAAATTGGTGAGTATTTAGTTTAAATTGGTCAGTAAAGTAACTGGCTCCCGCGAGATCACCGAAGTTAAGGGAGATTATCTGGATTGGTGACCTCTCGAGGGCGGTATCGCAGGTCTTCATCCCGCTCCACTTGAGCGGGTGAGGCAATAAGCAGCCATGAGCAAAATAATCAGTAAATTCGTAAAAAATCCGTAACAATTCTCATTAATTCTTATGAAGGTAATTTGAGTAGATCATCATGATGAGTAGAAGAAAGAGTGAAAAAAGAAGTCGCGAAAGACATCGCAATCGTGTTGCTGTTGCACGACAGAAAGAATCAGCAACACGATGGTGAAAATCAAAATCCTTACTACCATGGAATCAATGACTTTTGCATCGATTAGAACTCCAAGGGAGGAAGCTACACTGCCCACCCAATTGGCCGACACCTTTTGTCAATCAAGGGGCTTTTTCCACTCTCAAAATCCGGACACGTCGACAAAATGAAGGTAGCTTGAGAAGATCATTGTGATGAGTAGAAGAAAAGGAAACGAACTCGCGAAAGACATCGCAATCGTGTTGCTGTTCGATGGCGCAAAAAATCAGCAACATGACCGTGAAATCAAAATATAATTTTTACAAATAACCCGACATTTTTTGTTCATGTTTTGAGGTAGTTTGAGTAGATAATTATGATGAGTAGAAGGAGAAGAGGAAAAGAAGTCGCGAAAGACTTCACAATCATGTTGCTACATCTTGACGTAGATATTCAGCAACACTAACGTGAAAATCAAAATCCATATAGGGAATTCATCAGCAGTACGATGGAATGAATCAATTTTTGCTTTTGTTTTCAATTAGAATCCAATGCCACGAAGCTATACTGCCCATCTAACTTGGTCGACATCTTTGAAAATCAGGGCGCTTTGTTCACTCTCAAAATCCGGTCATGTCCGGGAAAATCAGGACACGAGGCCAACTTACTCAAAGTAATGGTAGTTTTAGTAGATGAGTAGAAGGAAACGAGGAAACTTCGCAATCGTGCTGCTGTTTGATGACGAAAAGAATCAGCAACACGAACGTGAAAATCGCAATTCTTATGGGGAATTCGTCAGCAGTACGATGGAAATAATCACTCGCTATGTGAGGAAGGTATACTGCCCACCCAACTTGGCCGACGTCTTTTGATAATCAGGATCTTTTCACTCTCAAAATCCGGACATGTTCGGGGAAATCAGGACACGAGGTCAATATACATAATTAATAACTGTCTCGGAGACCATTCGAAATCATGATGCGATTTTGATGACATTTCCAGTGGTGATGCTTCAGGGTTGTCCTCGAGATGGTCCCCAACGAATTCAATCTTCATCGAACATAAGTTTTCAAAAATAACTCGAATGTTTTTTTCGTTCATATTTTAAGGTAGTTTGAGTAGATAATTACGATGAGTAGAAGAAAAGGAGGAAACGAAGACTTCACAATTGTGTTGCTGTTTGATGACGTAGAGAATCAGCAACACGATCGTGAAAATCCAAAATCGTATCAGAGAATCCAACAGCATTACGTTAGAATCAATCACTTTTGCATCAACTAGAGCTGTATGTGAGGAAGCTACACACTGCCCTATGACTGTATTATTATGGACTGCTTATTATGGTCCAAGCAACTCATTCAGCAGGGAGATTGGAGCAAGATGGAGTGGCTAGAGGCTTTCTCAAGGGAAGCTGCTTGATTTTTTTTCGTGAATGAGAATTCTATGTAAATTTGGTTTAGTTGAATTTGAGTGCACTCTGGTGAAGCCTAGAAGAGACCCACCTGTACCGATTTTGAAGGATTACTTTCTGCTGGAGCCCAAGTTTTTAGGAAGAAAAGTGTCCAGCAAGGGGACGTGATCGTCATTTTCAGCCATCAAGAAAATATTCCTGCCGTGTTCTTGCTGTGCCTTCAACTTAGCTTTCAAGGCTTACCTATCAGGCTGTAAACAGCAAGAGGTTTTATTCTGTAAAGTTGGAAATATTTCAAGACTTGGGATTCTCAGTTTCTTCTGGCGGGCTGAGATAGGAAATAGCTGCCTTCTGTCGGGATTTCTCCCTCTTCTTGCCTGGGAAACGGTACGTCAGTTTGGTACTAATAATAATCTATGTTTTGATGGTTTTCTCGTCTGATGAACAAACGTTCATGAAAAATGCCTCTATTTCCCCTCCTTATAGAGCAAATTATTGTTCCAGGCGGCTGTTTACTGCCTTCTCTCTTTTTTTCGGCAGCTCATAAATGAGTGAATCGTCAAGTAGAATTTAAATTATTTCTTTTCTTTGCAACGTTGCTGATAGGTAGGTAGCTGTATGTTTATTTATAAGTTAAAATGTATAGTTGAGATGATTCAGTGCCACCTTAGTCAATGCCTGGAGAGCGCTTGTACTCTAAAAGGAACCTACTAAGACTGAGCTAGCAACATTGTGATCATTGGCTGTTATTAGAAATAAATAAACTAAAAAAATTTTTATATTGCAACTGCTTAGTTTTATTAATTTAAAATCCTACGAGGTTTTCTATTTTGCACCTAAGACAAATATCATCAAGCTCTGAAGCAAAATAGTGGCGCCCATCTAATGATCTAGTTTTGATTGACAAAAGGAAGTGATAATAGGTAATTTTACGAAATAGTTAGAAAAGGAGTGATTCACGTCTTTTGTTATTAAGGGTGGTTTTTTCAATCCCCAAAACCGGACATGTCCGGATAAATCTGGACACGAGGTCAAAACTCAAATAAGTTTTAGGTAGAAGAGTGGAAGATACAGAAGAAATAAAGTCGCGGAAGACTTCACAATCGTGTTGCTGCTTTATGACGAAGAGAATCAGCAAGACGAACGTGAAAATCATAATCCTTATAGGGTATTCGTCAGCAGTACGGTGGAAATAACCACTCTTGCATCCATTGGAATTCTACGAGAGGAAGCTACACTGCCCACCCAACTTGGCCGACGTCTTTTGATAATCATGGGGGCTTACATGACTCTCAAAATCCATACATGTCGGAGAAATCAGGACACAAGGTTAAGTTGCTCAAAATAATAGTATTTTTGGTAGATGAGTAGAAGAAAAAGAGGAAACTTCGCAATCGTGTTGCTGGTTGATGACGTAGAGAATCAGCAACACGATCGTGAAAATCCAAATTCGTATCAGAGAATTCATCAGCAGTACGATGAAATCAATCATTTTTGCATCAACTAGAGCTTGGTGAGGAAGCTACACTGCCCACCCAACTTACCGACGTCTTTAATCACTCTAAAAATTCGGACATGTCCGGGAAAATCAGGACACGAGGTCAATATATTCAAAATTAGTTGATGAATTTTGATTTTGACTTACAAGAGTCAAATTGCCGAAGTTGTTGAGATTCGTCATTTTCGGAGCGCTGAAGAGGTTGAAGGTGGAGTCACAGTCACACACACTGACACGCTCGGAGGCTCACAGACACAACACCGACACTCCACACGCGCGACGGTATCCGGAGATATTCGAGAGAGCGCTCAGGACAAAAAATCGCGCTCGATGCGTATCCGAAGAGCGCTCGAGAGAAAAAAATCGCGCTCGACGCGACTCCGAAGCGGGATCCGGAGGGACTTGGAGCGGAGCATCGGATGACGGAAGGACGTAAGTGGGGACGGATCGCACCGTCAATGAGTAGGCCGATAGGTAGGCAGGTTGAGGCGCCCACGGGGGATCCGCGACTCCGAAAAACCCGATCTTCGAAAGACGCCAACGCGCTTCCGTTCCCTTTCCTCCGGAGGGGGCCCCACTCCCCTGACCCGGAGGCGGCGCTCCGGATATAGACCGCCGGATGACTATCTGCGGGTTGAAGATCGCTTAACTACCCGGCGGAGAGCGTCCACGGAGGCAGGAAGCACTCCGCGATGAATGACGCCGTCCGCCAAGTGGATGTGGCACATAGCTTCCTCATATCCATAACACCACATTTTCCAGTATATAAATTCATAATTTTTTCAAAAATATTTTATAATTTTTTCAATCAGGTTTGAAAGTTTTTTTATTCAATTTTAAAGCTTCTTAATTATTTCATAATATTTCAAATCAATTTCATTATTTTTCCAAACAATTTTATAATTTTTTCAGTCGATTTCGTAAGTTTTTCATTAATTTTTATAGCGTTCTAATCATTTAACAATTTTTCAAATCAATTTCATAATTTTTCCAAACAATTTTATAATTTTTTCTATCAATTTTGTAAATATTTCATTCAATTTTAAAGCTTTCAAATTTATAATTTATTTAAAATTTATTTAGGTTGTTTCTCTCGAGTAAACCAACAAGTTTAGATGATTTTAACTTTTTTTTTTAGCGGAAAAACAACAATTTTTATTGTTAATGTAATGTCATACATCTATGTTCGGTAGTTCTCCAATAAAGTGAGGTGTAGGAAAAGCCAGAGTGCCATGAGTCATCACCAACACGGACGAGGTGAGGAAGGGAAAGAACACATCATCTGACGTCACCTCTTTTCCACTCTCCCCTCACCATCATAGCTAGAGTATATAAGCCGCACTCAGGGGTCTTCCTACATGCATTCGTACCTAGTCAATTCGACTTCCCACGACACCTTCGACTTCGACACCTACAGTAGGTGAAGGCAAGAAATGATAAGTCGAATTGACTAGGTACGAATGCATGTAGGAAGTTCCACAGTTCCCAGTTCCACAGAGGGAACAGTTTGCCCCATAAAGGCGCCGAACCTCTATCTCCCCTTAGGTCCCTCTTCAGAACAGTAGGCCTCACTAGGTAAATGCTCTGCTTCCCGCCGGTAGGTCTGGGTCCAGACGCCGAGGTTTGCGGATAGATAATTCAAGCACTTACCTGAATGGTTGGCAGCAAGGCGCCGCGGATCTAGTGCCAAAGCTGTAGGCTTAGGGATCAATCTCTCAGTTGAGTAGGGTTCAGGCTAGTTTACAAATCCACGCATCGAGAGGACCATCGCCCTCACTCGAATACACGCAAACAACAATTAACAAGTTTGAAATTAAAATGTTAACAGTTCATTCCCAGTTTTCAAACAATCGAAGGTGAAAAAAAGCATGGAACTGGAGACAACTTCCATGCTAACCGGTCCAGATGATCCCTTCCAGGTGCAGAGCCGTTCCATGGTATATCTTCTCAGTCCGTAGAACTGAATGGGGTAGTTGCATGGGTCGGAATTTCGAGTTTTTGACTTCAGATTCGAATTTAGCACACTTAAAAACGTTTCTACACCAGTTTTCAGTTCGAAATTCCATTTAGTTTAGCCGTATTTCAATAAAGAAGTACCGTACTTTTTAGTGTTGGCGGGCCACTCCTCTTATGTCATCCCTAAACGAGAATCTCACGATAGAGTGCGTTGAGATCACTGCCATTGTGGACAATTCGAGTCAGAAACGTTGAAATATAGTTGCAAAATAATGTTGATGATTAAAAAAACTTTGAAATATATTTTTCAAGCTTTACATGTTTGAATTAATCGTTTGAATTGAAAGTGTTGAAGCATATTTTGGATGTTTTTCTTGTTGCAACGTTGGCGCCATGGACCTAGGTCCACTATGGATACTAGTCCATGCTTGGCCCTCTTCACACCCGTGACGTAGCCCCCACCCCGCAGCGTCCAAGCCGTGTGTAGGTTTTCCCGCCTGAATCCGAGAATCCCGTTCTTTGAAAAATCTCTAAATTTTTAGGAAGCGTTTCTGGGAGTTTTATTTGCAGGTACGTACTTCAATAGAGATTCTCTACACAGAAAAAATACAAAAAAATATCATGCAACTACCCCATTGATAAGGGCACTTCCTGGTCTCCATTTTGTCACTGTATGGAACAGTTTACAAGTCAATACTCGGTTCCACAGTCCCTGTACAGCTGTACCGACACAAATCTACCTGACATCCCTGGCAGAAAGAATCCTCTGCGAAGATCATCGTCCACTCTGAGGCTGATAATGCGTATCGATCGACGCCCTATGAGCTTCGAAGAGCAACAAACCTTTTCGACGTTCCAAAGAAACATCGTATCGACGCTCTTCGACACAAGAGGTCTTAATTAGCGGAGAGTCGCAGTGTAGGTGGGGTCGCTTCTACCTTCCCCAATTTGGGTTCCATTCAGTCTGTCGGGGATTAAGCAATCATAACGGGGATCAACACACGCTGTGATGGTAAACATGCGACAATTTCCATTCAATTCAACGGGATAAAATATCCCGCACGGAGTGAATGACTATGAAAGAACCGATCCTACCGACTTGGGTGGTCATTTTAGCGAATTACAGAACAAAATTATGGGATTGCAATGGACTTAATGAAAAATGTTGACGATTGTTTACACTGAAATCCATTTTGGAACATTTGAAACCCTGAATTTCAACACTTTCACATCGCACTCGTCGAGAAATTTTCAGTCGTTTTGAGTTTGGTTTTGAAATGAAGTCCTGAAGAAGGCATCATCCCTGGATTGGCCTCCTGGGGGCAGATGAATCTATATTCCAAAGAGGGTTAAAAAAAATCATAATGTAAATATGACGATGCCTTTGCCTTCCCCCCCCCCCCCTTGATTGTTAGTATTTAGTTTCGTATTTCTCATGTGATTTTTGGCTCATTATTTTCAATCATAAACCTTTGAAATCGAGTAAGGACAAAGAAATTTCAACTACCCTCCTCAAAATGATGTGGATATAGTATGGTAGTAGGTATAGTAGTAAGTATTAAATTTTGGTTTTATTATTTTCAATAATAAACCTTTGGAATCGACCAAGAAAAAAAATTTTAACCCCCCTCAAAATTTGTTGGTTTTACGTTTCTGGTTTACAATCTGAAGATTGAGTCAGATTGTTGAACATAGGCTTGAGAAAGGGGCCATAACTCGTCCCGAAAGCGCTTGCCAGATTAACCACATGAACTACAATATGACAGATATTGTCGAAGCAGCTGTAAATATCTAAAAATGTAAAAAACAAACAAATAGTACTTTTCAAGCCCTTCAAGCAAACAGGGAACAACAACTGAGTCCTCGACTCCCAATTTGTTATCTATCGAAAAGATAAAGCTTTCCTCAAATGATCGGGACGATATTTTCAAGACAGAGGGCAAAATTGAGGTAAGTCAACAAAGTGGAAGGAGTGCAAGTCATTAATAACCCAGACCTCCCTTAAATTTTGGATAAAACGAACAACGAGATTGAGCCCTTCGCCCAAAGGAAAAGGCTTGAAAAGTACTATTTGTTTGTCGAGGAGATCGGAAAGTGTTACCATTCGATTTAGCGTCAAAAAGTACGTAAAATTTCATGTCAAATGATTTATTAATTTGGAAAGCATTTCTGGTGAAAAACGACGATTTACACCCGAAAATGAACGTTTTCTGCTCTAAAAACGTCATTTTCTAACTGAATAACTGGTGTTTAAAACAAAATAACTACACCGTTAGAAAGCTGAGAATCACATGCAACTTTTAGACTTACAGCATGGAAATTTCCGTTCACGACGTTTCGAGAAACAAACTTTGAAAAAAGTTAAAATTTTCGAAACTTTACCAATTTTTTACTTTTGGATTATTTTAAACCCGTTTGTTTCATTTGAAATTTTCTAAAACCCCATCAGGGAGATAGGAAATTTGACGCTCTTTCCAATGATGTGATCAAATTTGAATTTAATTCAACAATTAAGGGAGTTATAGCCATTTTAGTGAGGTAAGGTCGAAAACACGAAATAAATCTTAAAAGTGAAATAACTCGAAAACGAAGCTTCTAAAAAAATTGCTAGGAGATATTTTTGTTGCAAATTAGTAGTAGAATCGAACCCTGCCCGGTGGTGCGCCCTAAAGGGTGACACCCTGTATAGAACTTTGAATTGTCGTTGTAGATGAAGTAAATAAAATTTCCTTCTATACCTCGTTGTTCCAAGCATCACTGATTTGTGGACGTGATGCACAATCAAAAACATCTTGTTCGTCAAAAAATATAGCCACTACTTCCTGCTTATACACACCTAGACTTCCTCAGACATAGGTTTCCAGATTTGTGAGACAATCTAGGGTGGAGCGCGCTTTCCTGAAACCACATTGCTCTTGTGATAGGAAACCGTTAAATTCTAGGTACCATGTTAACCTAGCTGCAAACATTTTTCTAGTAACTTACATAAACAGCTAGTTAAGAGATCAACCTATACGAATTTTAGCCGACCAATACGCGACCGTTGATCGTTTCTTCGAGTTGTACATGGTTTGCGTCCTTCGCTACGATAATCAAATTTCCCAATGAAGGCACCCACAACTCTTTTTGTTCAAACTAAACTTGATTGTGAAGCAAACAAATGGTTGGTAGGTAGTGACAATGGCAAAGCCTTGTTCTTTCCAGGCAAGTGATTTATACAGAAAAATAATAAAAGACTCGGAAGCAATATATACAAAAATTAAATTAAAAATCTAACTAGCAAAACTTTTTGGCTCAAATGTGTTCAGATTTTAGTTTTATGCCTAGTTTTAATTCCAAAGGTTCATTATTGAAAAATTTCGTGAGCAATTCTCGTGACGTTTTTTCGTTTATGAGCCAAAGAAAAGACATAAGGATTCCAAAGTTTCTTTTGACATTTTATGTTTTTACTTTGGCGTATAAACGAAATTCATTGTTTTAAAGAATTATAAATGCTTGCATACGAGTCTGCAACACATTGGGACATTTTCATGTCAACCACTACACAACAAGGTAGTGAAATAAGGTTGTTAGTTCATGTACCCAAGCATCAAAATAAGAAAACAGTTGATTGTTCTCTATGCAACACAGTGAGTCAATTTTATTTATTGGTATCGCGTGAGCAAGTTTTCGTGACGATTTTTCAGTTTATGTGCCAAAGCAAAGACATGAAAATGTCAAAATGTTTGTAACAATTTGCAGCCATATAAGTCTAGAATTGCAAAACACGAAAGATTCAATAAAATTCAGCTACATCAACGAGAATTGTTGATTCCTGGTAACCATATTCTAAACCGTACTGTAACCACGAAACGAAAATTAAAGGAGGTTTCCACTCAATGGTAACAGTTTGTACCTTATTATTGACAGTCTCAAACTCGAACGTCTTCTCGTTCCTTTTGTTTGTTAAAGGGCCAGTTTATGTCACATTTTACCCCCCGGTAAAGCCTTGCCACTCATACGGCCTATGTAATGAAATCTTGGGTCGATCCACGCAGATAAACGTGACTGATGTGCGTAGGTCCTGAGAAACATGAATTTGGCGTTTGTGACCTACTTGGAGGTATCACTTGTTTTCCCACGTGGACCTCAAGAAGTTGACGTAAGACGATGGTTACACCTGTTTAAGTTACTCAAAAAATCGCCTGGGAGCCTCAAATGTGCACGAAAACCAAGCAGCCAAGTAGGATTTTTGGCAGATGAGCGGTAGTTCGTATGCGATCTGTGCCTATCATGGACTACAGATTGGCCATGGGCTGACTTTCGAACTGTGGCCTCTGATCTGTATAAAACCTCAATAATGAAAAACTCTATGTAGTGGAACCCAACAATCGTGAACTAACCGTGCGATGCACTCAGCTCAAATGTCAGCTATTCTCCAGGAATGTTAGAGTTTAACCAAGAGAATTTGACACTACTCCCATTCTGGAACGATTTTGGTTCATTATTCTCAATAATGAACCTTTGGAATCGACCAAGAAATTTTTTTTTCAACACCCCCTCAAAATTTGTTGGTTTACGTTTCAAGGTACGTAGAATCCAAAAATCGAATAAATCGTCCGTCCGCCGTACTTTCCTCACTTAGCATTGATCGATTTTGATGAAATTTGGTATGTAGGCTCCATTTGGGGTCTAGTTGGGCCCCGAAGAAATTTGGTTGATGTAGGTCACTTCTTAGGGTTGGAAAATAAGGGTTGAAATTTTGAAAACGTCCTAACTCAAAAAATTTTGATATAAAGGTATTGTTTTTCTATAAATTTAAGATAGTATAGAATTTTTTCAGACCACGCGGAGCCCTGTAGGACAAACCGTTCGCTCCCTACGAGAATTTAAGGGTTGTACTTACGATAAATCAGAAACACGAGTGTGAATCGCAAAAGAGGCCTAATCTCCGTTCAAATTTTAGCTGATCGAAATGCGATCGATGTTTTCTTCATGTTGGATGGTTGGTGGCTTTGCAGACGAGTGATCAATGTAGAAAAATAAAAAACCATTGTGTAATCATTTGCAGCGTTTTTGTTACTGAAGTAGTTGAGTCATGAGTCTCCTCATTTTAGATAGGACTGTCACGTCGTGTCTCCTTTCTAAATTGGTGAGAAGACTTCTACCATCAGAGGTTGATAAGGACTGACACTTGATAGCTTTTCAAGTTCAACCTGTGAGTAGGTATAAGTAATTTCCCAATTTGTAAAATTGATGGAGACAATTACGGATTGGGGTGGCAAGAAGTTAAATACATCGAATATTGTTCCTCTGCTGGAGCAGGCAAATTTAAAGGCAAAGACTATAGAGATTAGAAAGTGATATTGACAGTACAGTCAGAGAGCAAGACTAATTTGAGAGAGCTACTACTAAGGTGGGTGAACTCGATTGGAATTACTAGGGCTAGTTAGTGCCCTTATATGTGAGGGTCAGGAGAAGGAGGCCTGTCCCCGTAGTGTGGGGCTTCCCCTCTACTCCTAGTGCGTAGCATGTAAATACTTAAATATAGTATAATTGCACGCCATAGTATTGTGAGCTGCCGCTCACTGAATCTTCACCAACTTCAGTGGCGGAGCTGAGCTAAAGTTAGCTTCCCTCCTGAAGCCCCTAGACCAGAAGGACGCCACCTCCACCTCGGCATCCCAACTCCCCAGAGAGGCAAGACCAGCTGACGCCTCGAAGCAGCCAATCAGAACCCTCCACGCACAACACCTCAGTGGAGGGGTGGGGAGTGACAGCGGAATTTCCAGAAGCGTTGGCAGCGTCGCTTTAGTCCCCTATCAACCGTCAGCTTAATCAGTCGCAGCGAGCCCGACCCCACGACTTGATTCTGCCACTACCCCCCCAGTCTACCTTGTGCGCACTAAACCACCACGAAGTCGACTCATTTTCGATCGCGATCCCTGCTAAGTCCCCGAGCTACAGAGGAGACCGAACCCTTCATCCTACGCCACGAAGCCGACAGAATTCCTCAGGGCCCTGTCCGCGTGAGTGCACAAACTAACCATACTTTAGTTAAGCTTTGGCCAAAGTAGTGCAGTGTTAGAGTAAAACTTAAACTATAACTGAACGCAACGAAATATTATTACATAAACTGAACTGCCTCTATGAATTTTGACCTGGAATTTGGATATTGATTGATGAGATTTGGACTAATTGAATGTATTGAAAACACACGGAACTTTTGACGAAACCATTCTATTTTTCTCATGTCACAAATGTGCCATAATTGAATCGCCCTTCAGGCTGTACTTTCTTGCGTGTACATTAATTCGAACTGTTCCTAATAATAAACTAAGCTATTAGTTGTACCTTTGCATTTTCCTTTGACTTTTCCCTGGTTCAGATAACACATAAGAGGAACGTGCACCGACACACCTCAGGTTCTTTGCAAATTCCCTTCAGGAAACATCATTAAGCCCCTCAGGCCAGACACACTTGTGTTCTGTGACTAATTCATGCGCCCTTCAGGTCATCACATTTTCGACACGTCTTCGCTTCAGAACTTCTAAATTGATTGCGCCTCGCCACAGGTAAATATAAACGCCCTTAACTTCAAATTTGGTAATTGCAATTTTCTTCCCCCACAGAACTCGTGCCTCCAAAAATCGTCCATCGATTAACGACATAGTCGTCACTCTTTGGACAATACGCTCACGCTTTGAAGCCAGTGGTAGATTTACACCCTCCCCCTGTCTACAACGTGTGAGCACACAACAGCCTTGCGAATTGGTTTACAGAGGTGAGACCCGTTCACACCACTGGCATCTAGTTCGCAAGGAGCAGCTTACAGTATGCTAAAAAACAACAATAATTGAGTGTGTAGGTACCTACTCTGTGAGTCCGTGGAGGTGGGTAGAGTATGTATATTGAGTACTAACATTTTAAAATCATACCTTGTGTATATTGTAAAGAATTATAGTAAGAACAGGCGAAAAGGTCTCGGGAAATAGATATTTTGGGTTACGTACAGAATGGTGGCAAAATTGTCAAAAATCAACAATACTTGCGTAAGTTCTCTACTTTCAAAACACACAATATACAAATGGTATGGTGGTATGGTTTGCTCAATATCGAATAATCAGTTATATTCAAGTGAGTACTCTATGAGTCCATGGAGACAAGTAGTTTATGAATATTGAGTCTCAACATAGTTAAAACATTCCCTGTGCTTACAGAATGATAGTATGGGATGCTCAAAATCCAAAAATCAGTAATATTCGAGTGAGTGTCTCTATGAGTCCATGGAGACAAGTAGTTTATGAATATTGAGTCTTAACATAGTTGAAACATACCCTGTGCATACAGAATGATAGTATGGTATGCCTCAAAATCCAAAAATCAGTATATTCGAGTGAGTACTCTATGAGTCTGTGGAGACGGGTAGAGTACATTTTGAGGTTTTTTTTAATGGAAAACGTAATTTTCAACTAACTACTATTCGCTATATTCGGAATCAACCGTGGCATTTCTTATAAGAATATTTACCTGATTAATATTTCAAAATGCTAAATATCGGTTGAAATATTTCTTTGAAAATTCGCTCATTCACGCATGCTCCATGAATGGGGGTTTTCTGGAGGACGGACGTAAAAGTTCGTATCAAATAAGCTCGCAGGTGGATCTCCGCCAGGACGTCCCACGCCATCCGCTCGAGCCACTTCCCTGTCTCTTATAAGGAGAGTAAGAGGTCGAATGGGAGAGTCAACAAAACGTATCCGACACGACCTGTCCAATCAGCGGGACAAACCTCGTAATTAGTTGAAAAATCCGAAAACCACAATGACAATACATTTTACAAACGGGAAGCAACCATCGATTGGATCAAATAATCGTTGAAAAAATATGAAAATCCCAAGTACACAATGCATCTAATCGAAGCAACAATCAATTGGGCGAAAATAATCGGTAAGAAAAATCGATTTTCATCTCATTTTGTATACCTGCATTTATTCCAGTTTAAATTTAAAATAAAAGGTTTCAATTTATTGAGGTTAAAATATTGTTGTCTTGAGGAGTCGACGATGGAGAACATCGATTTTCGAATGGCCAACACGTTTCTAAACTTCCTAACATGATTAAAATAATATTCCGACGACTTCAACGCAATCCATAGGATAAAATTTTGCGTCTCACCTTATTGAATTATTGGAAATGGAAGATACATCCATCAATTAATAATTTTTGACCTACCAAGGTTCTGGTGTTTGGAGTAATTTTTTCGATTTACGATAATACTAAAGACGATTTTGCCCACGAAACCGAATCCTGGCTGGTTATAAGTGTTGTTTTGGTTTGTTTTCTTTGGAGCAATCATGAAGAAGAGATGGTTCGAACCATAAAGATCATCTCCCTGGCCGAATACGGCGGCTCTTATGGATGTTGGTTACTTACAGACCACCTCGATGAGGAAACAACAAACACACTCCCTACCAACGGATGCTTAGAAATTCGGGAAATGTAATCGAAGAGACTCGAAATTTTGAAGATTCGTACCCTGCAAACCTATTTTCTCGGATTGGCGATGCCATGTGCAGTTCGTTCCCCGTTCTCCCACATTTCCCCTTCGTCTTGCGCAACGCATTTGGCTCAGATGGTCTCGGAATCCGAACCTGACCAGATGGTCGCAACTCGCATTACCTTACACGAGCAGAATCTGAAATGCCAACTTCTCCTCACTATCATTAACGAAATGAATGGACTAGGATTTCAACTCTCCAGACTGTAGAGCATCAACTTACTTACCACTTCAGATAAACGAATCAGTTGTCGAAATCCACATATTCTTCAAATTGACTCATCTCTGGAGTGAATTCAGGTTTCTTATCGCACCTTGTAGGTGTATTGTAGGTGAAGACTTTTACAAAACTTTTTCCAACACTCACAATACTAAGCACCCTCCCGAAAAAAAGTGGCATTTCAAGTGGAGTTAAAACAGTGCTAAGAGGCAAAAGTTGTTGCAAATTAGATGTAGAATCAATTTCTGAAGTAAATCTGATTGGTTTCGGGACACCATGTATACATCGACACCTTGTATATCTACGCTGATTTACTATAAACAAATCATAATACACATATCTTTGTTACAATGCAAAATAGTATTTTTAATTTTTCAAAAAAACGCGTTTATCCGTCCTTAATTTTTCAAATTTTGATCCCCCCAAGGGCACAAAAGTAACCCATAATACAACACTCACAGTTGTGTTTCAGAGTGCAAGTTTGGCAACACTGAGCTTTGAGTGGTTGCCACTACAGACAATCAAATTGTTATCAAGGATACCGAAAATGTTTACTTATTTCTAATAAAATATTCATTCATGTTTCGTTATTAGTTTAGTTATTTTCTCGCTAGGCTAATTTATAATAATCACGATATTGGTGATCTATTTTTCGATTGAACATGCCAACCTATAGAGGTTGACTGAATTCGACCAATAGACGAACTCCAATTCGGCCAATGGTAAGTGGAGATTTCTTGGAACCTAGAGAGTCAGGCATATCTAGCGTTACCAAGATTCAATGTGCATAATTACTATTCTAGTGTTTTTTAGGTTATTTTAGGTTTAAAAATCATAAGAAGAATAATTTTCTAGCGCCTCTGAAGCATAAGCTGTTTGCTCGTAGTACAGCAAGATCAGACGATAAAAAATACATTTTCAGGTTCATTATTTAGTAAAATAATTGGAGTTTGTTGAGATAAAATTATTTCCCACTTTTTCATAGCCTACCTCTCCTGGAGCTTACTTCTTTGTTTTTCCTTTTAAACCATTGTTCTAAAAATTATTGTTACCATTAAAGATTTTTAAAATACA
>CM019168.2:40507906-40555208 GCA_009739505.2 Apolygus lucorum | reverse complement strand
GCTTATTTCGTGTTTTTTTTTGTGTTTCACCTTGAATACGGTGAGGTGGGGTGGGGGGGGGGGGTGAACCCGAATTCGCATGTTGGGTATCGTAGATCATGGATTTTAAAAATGCTCTTCAGATTCGAGGCTCCCATGCCGCTAGAAATGTTAAGGTGGATAATGGTGGGGGGGGGGGGGGGTCAGTATTTCTTGCCTAAAGTAATAAATAAATTACATCGAGTGAAACAGTTTTATTTCACCTAGAATACGGATGTGAACCTCGACGGACTACCTACTAAAACTAATAGATGAAGGATCAATGTTACGACGTATTTCCGCTTTGGTGCCAGACTGGCACCATAGTTGGCGTTGGGGAGGTGGTGGAGGTGGGGGGGGGGGGGTGAACTCGATTCGCATGTTGGGTGTCGTAGATCATGGTTTTTAAAATACTCTTCAGATTCGAGGCTCCCATGCCGCTAGAAATGTTATGGTGGATAAAGGTGAGGGGGGGGGGGTCACTATTTCTTGCCTAAAGTAATGAATAAATTACATCGAGTGAAACAGTTTTATCGCTTACCAACTGGTTTAACTGATCTAATGCTTATCCAATGGGACGTCCCCTGGAATGCATGCATTACTAAACAATATGTTTTATGTCAAAATTGGGACAAGTCCGGAAAAAATTAGGACACGAGGTCAGCACTCAAATAACAGTAGTTTTAGTAGATGAGTAGAAGAAAAAGAAGAAACAGTTTAGCGGTTGACTTCACAGTCGTGTTGCTGTTTGATGAGGTAGAGAATCAGCAACACGAACGTGAAAATCACAATTCTTATCAGAGAATTTATTAACAGTTTGATGAAACCGATCACTTTTGCATCAACTAAACACTGTGCGAGGAGGCTATACTGCCCACCCTCTTTGCATAATCAGCATCTTTTCACTCTCAAAATCCGGACATGTTCGGGGAAATCAGGACACGAGGTCAATATACATAATTAATAACTGTCTCAGAGACTATTCGAAATCATGATGCGATTTTGATGATATTTCCAGTGGTGATGCTTCAGGGTTAGCCTCGAGATGGTCCCCAACGAATTCAATCTTCATCAAACATCTATTTTCAAAAATAACTCGAACGTTATTTAGTTCATATTTTGAGGTAGTTTGAGTAGAAAATCATGATGAGTAGAAGAAAATGAGGAAACAAAGACTTCACAATCGTGTTGCTGTTTGATGACGTAGAGAATCAGCAACACGACCGTGAAAATCCAAATTCGTATCAGAGAATCCAAAAGCAGTACGATAGAATCAATCACTTTTGCATCAACTAGAACTTTATGTGAGGAAGCTACACACTGCCCAATGACTGTATTATTATGGTATTATTATGGACTGCTTATTATGGTCCAAGCAACTCATTCAGCAGGGGGATTGGAGCAAGATGGCTAGAGGTTTTCTCAAAGGAAGCTGCTTGATTTTTTTCCTGAATGAGATTTTTATGTGAATATGGTTCATTTGAATTTGAGTGCACTCTGGTGAAGCCTAGAAGAGACCCACCTGTACCGATTTTTGAAGGATTACTTTCTGCCGGAGCTCAAGTTTATCGGAAGAAAGGTGTCCAGCAAGGGGACGTGATCGTCATTTTCAGACATCAAGAAAATATTCCTGCCGTGTTCTTGCTCTGCCTTCAACTTAGCTTTCAAGGCTTACCTATCAGGCTGTAAACAGCAAGAGGTTTTATTCTGTAAAGTTGGAAATATTTCAAGACTTGAGATTCTCAGTTTCTTCTGGCGGGCTGAGATAGGAAATAGCTGCCTTCTGTCGGGATTTCTCCCTCTTCTTGCCTGCGAAACGGTACGTCAGTTTGGTACTAATAATAATCTATGTTTTGATGGTTTTCTCGTCTGATGAACATGTGTTCATGAAAAATGCCTCTATTTCCCCTCCTTATAGAGCAAATTATTGTTCCAGGCGGCTGTTTACTGCCTTCTCTCTTTTTTTCGGCAGCTCATAAATGAGTGAATCGCCAAGTAGAATTTAAATTATTTCTTTCCTTTGCAACGTTGCTGATAGGTAGGTAGCTGTATGTTTATATATAAGTTAAAATGTATAGTTGAGAGGATTCAGTGCCACCTTAGTCAATGCCTGGAGAGCGCTTGTACTCTGAAAGGAACCTACTAAGACTGAGCTAGCAACATTGTAATTATTGGCTGTTATTAGAAATAAATAAATTTAAAAAAATTGTTATATTGCAACTGTTTAGTTTTATTAATTTAAAATCCTAATAGGTTTTCTATTTTGCACCTAAGACAAATATCATCAACTCTGAAGCAAAATAGTGGCGCCCATCTAATGATCTAGTTTTGATTGACTATTGCAGTGTTAATAGGTAATTTTACGGAATAGATAGAAAAGGAGTGATTCACGACGTCTTTTGTTATTAAGGGTGGTTTTTTCAATCCCCAAAACCGGACATGTCCGGGAAAATCTGGACACGAGGTCAAAACTCAAATAAGGGTAGTTTAGGTAGATGAGTGGAAGATACAGAAGAAATAAAGTCTCGGAAGACTTCACAATCGTGTTGCTGCTTTATGACGTAGAGAATCAGCAACACGATCGTCAAAATCCAAATTCGTACCAGGGAAGCCAACAGCAGAACGATAGAATCAATCACTTTTGCATCCAATGGAATTCTATGTGAGGAAGCTACACTGCCCACCCAACTTGGCCGACGTCTTTAATCACTCAAAATTCGGACATGTCCGGGAAAATCAGGACACGATGTCAAGATGCTCAAAATAATGGTATTTTTAGTAGATGAGTAAAATAAAAGAGGAAACTTCGCAATCGTGCTGCTGTTTGATGACGTAGAGAATCAGCAACACGATCGTGAAAATCCAAATTCGTACCAGGGAAGCCAACAGCAGAACGATAGAATCAATCACTTTTGCATCCAATGGAATTCTATGCGAGGAAGCTACACTGCCCACCCAACTGGCCGACGTCTTTAATCACTCAAAATTCGGACATGTCCGGGAAAATCAGGACACGAGGTCAAAACTCAAATAAGGGTAGTTTAGGTAGATGAGTGGAAGATACAGAAGAAATAAAGTCTCGGAAGACTTCACAATCGTGTTGCTGCTTTATGACGTAGAGAATCAGCAACACGATCGTGAAAATCCAAATTCGTACCAGGGAAGCCAACAGCAGAACGATAGAATCAATCACTTTTGCATCCAATGGAATTCTATGCGAGGAAGCTACACTGCCCACCCAACTGGCCGACGTCTTTAATCACTCTAAAAATTCGGACATGTCCGGGAAAATCAGGACACGAGGTCAATATATTCAAAATTAGTTGATGAATTTTGATTTTGACTTACAAGAGTCAAATTGCCGAAGTTGTTGAGATTTGTCATTTTCGGAGCGCTGAAGAGGTTGAAGGTGGAGTCACAGTCACACACACTGACACGCTCGGAGGCTCACAGACACAACACCGACACTCCACACGCGCGACGGTATCCGGAGATATTCGAGAGAGCGCTCAGGACAAAAAATCGCGCTCGATGCGTATCCGAAGAGCGCTCGAGAGAAAAAAATCGCGCTCGACGCGACTCCGAAGCGGGATCCGGAGGGACTTGGAGCGGAGCATCGGATGACGGAAGGACGTAAGTGGGGACGGATCGCACCGTCAATGAGTAGGCCGATAGGTAGGCAGGTTGAGGCGCCCACGGGGGATCCGCGACTCCGAAAAACCCGATCTTCGAAAGACGCCAACGCGCTTCCGTTCCCTTTCCTCCGAAGGGGGCCCCACTCCCATGACCCGGAGGCGGCGCTCCGGATATAGACCGCCGGATGACTATCTGCGGGTTGGAGATCGCTTAACTACCCAGCGGAGAGCGTCCACGGAGGCAGGAAGCACTCCGCGATGAATGACGCCGTCCGCCAAGTGGATGTGTAGCTTCCTCATATCCATAACACCACATTTTCCAGTATATAAATTCATAATTTTTTCAAAAATATTTTATAATTTTTTAATCAGGTTTGAAAGTTTTTTTTATTCAATTTTAAAGCTTCTTAATTATTTCATAATATTTCAAATCAATTTCATTATTTTTCCAAACAATTTTATAATTTTTTCAGTCGATTTCGTAAGTTTTTCATTCATTTTTATAGCGTTCTAATTATTTAACAATTTTGGTTTATTATTTTCAATAATAAGCCTTTGGAATCGAGCAAGAAAAAAAAATTTTTAACCCCCCTCAAAATTTGATGTTTTACGTTTCAAGGTACGTAGAATACGAAAATCGAATAAAAAAATTTCCGTCCGTCCGCCGTACGCGGCACTTTTCTTAGTTACCATGGACCGATTTCGATGAAATTTGGTATATGGGCTCCATTTGGGGTCTAGTTGTGCGCCGAAGCTTTTGGTTGATGTAGGTCACTTCTAAGGGGTGAAAATTAAGGGTTGAAATTTTCAAGAGTGCCCTAGCTCGAAAACTCTCGAAATAAAGGTATCGTTTTTTCACTAATTTTAAATAGTACTGAATTTTTAAAAATTTTTGAGACCACCCGGAGCTCTGTAGGGCAAACCGTTCGGTCCCTACGAGTACTTGAAGCTTTTCCTTCGATAAAACAGAATCATGAGTGTGAATCGCAAAAGAGGTCTAATCTCCGTTGAAATTTTTTCTGATTAAAATGCGATCGCTGTTCATTTCTTCGATTTGTATACAGTTTTGCCTTCTGCGTAACCAACCAGTAATCAAATTTCCATAATCAAAAGTCAATGGAGAATACTGAAGGCGCCTGAGTGGTCACTGA
Organism: Apolygus lucorum; assembly: GCA_009739505.2. Lineage (NCBI taxonomy): Eukaryota > Metazoa > Arthropoda > Insecta > Hemiptera > Miridae > Apolygus > Apolygus lucorum. Next base: position 40,550,404 of record CM019168.2, on the reverse strand, counting down.
TCAGCTGAGTGAGCTCCAAGGCCATTTCCTCTCCTGTTCAACGCAGGAACCTGAAATTTGAGAGGGCGGGTCAATTGAGAATGCTGAAGGAGCCTGAGTGGTCACTGATCAGCTGAGTGAGCTCCAAGGCCATTTCCTCTCCTGTTGAACGCAGGAACCTGAAATTTGAGAGGGCGGGTCAATTGAGAATGCTGAAGGCGCCTGAGTGGTCACTGATCAGCTGAGTTAGCTCCAAGGCCATTTCCTCTCCTGTTGAACGCAGGAACCTGAAATTTGAGAGGGCGGGTCAATGGAGAATGCTGAAGGCGCATGAGTGGTCACTGATCAGCTGAGTGAGCTCCAAAGCCATATCCTCTCCTGTTGAACGCAGGAACCTGAAATTTGAGAGGGCGGGTCAATGGAGAATGCTGAAGGCGCATGAGTGGTCACTGATCAGCTGAGTGAGCTCCAAGGCCATTTTCTCTCCTGTTGAACGCAGGAAGCTGAAATTTTAGAGGGCGGGTCAATGGAGAATGCTGGAGGTGCCTGAGTGGTCACTGATCAGCTGAGTGAGCTCCAAGGCCGTTTCCTCTCCTGTTGAACGCAGGAAGCTGAAATTTTAGAGGGCGGGTCAAAGGAGAATGCTGAAGGCGACTGAGTGGTAACTGATCAGCTGAGTGAGCTCCAAGGCCATTTTCTCTCCTGTTGAACGCAGGAACCTGAAATTTGAGAGGGCGGGTCAATGGAGAATGCTGAAGGCGCATGAGTGGTCACTGATCAGCTGAGTGAGCTCCAAGGCCATTTTCTCTCCTGTTGAACGCAGGAACCTGAAATTTGAGAGGGCGGGTCAATGGAGAATGCTGAAGGCGCATGAGTGGTCACTGATCAGCTGAGTGAGCTCCAAGGCCATATCCTCTCCTGTTGAACGCAGGAACCTGAAATTTGAGAGGGCGGGTCAATGGAGAATGCTGAAGGCGCATGAGTGGTCACTGATCAGCTGAGTGAGCTCCAAGGCCATTTTCTCTCCTGTTGAACGCAGGAAGCTGAAATTTTAGAGGGCGGGTCAAAGGAGAATGCTGAAGGCGACTGAGTGGTAACTGATCAGCTGAGTGAGCTCCAAGGCCATTTCCTCTCCTGTTGAACGCAGGAACCTGAAATTTGAGAGGCAGGGTCAATGGAGAATGCTGAAGGCGCATGAGTGGTCACAGATCAGCTGAGTGAGCTCCAAGGCCATTTCCTCTCCTGTTGAACGCAGGAACCTGAAATTTGAGAGGGCGGGTCAATGGAGAATGCTGAAGGCGCATGAGAGGTCACTGATCAGCTGAGTGAGCTCCAAGGCCATTTTCTCTTCTGTTGAACGCAGGAAGCTGAAATTTTAGAGGGCGGGTCAATGGAGAATACAGATGGTGGTAGGTGCTATTGATGGAGAACCAGTGATCTATACAGAAGGGTGATCTATAAAAAAAATAATAAACCTTTGAGCAATGATTTGCAGCGTTTTTCAAATCAATTTCATAATTTTTCCAAACAATTTTATAATTTTTTCTATCAATTTTGTAAATATTTCATTCAATTTTAAAGCTTTCAAATTTATAATTTATTTAAAATTTATTTAGGTCGTTTCTCTCGAGTAAACCAACAAGTTAAGATGATTTTAAATTTTTTTTTAACGGAAAAACAACAACAATTTTTATTATTAATGTAATGTCATACATCTATGTTCGGTAGTTCTCCAATAAAGTGAGGTGTAGGAAAAGCCAGAGTGCCATGAGTCATCACCAACACGGACGAGGTGAGGAAGGGAAAGAACACGTCATCTGACGTCACCTCTTTTCCACTCTCCCCTCACCATCATAGCTAGAGTATATAAGCCGCACTCAGGGGTCTTCCTACATGCATTCGTACCTAGTCAATTCGACTTCCCACGACACCTTCGACTTCGACACCTACAGTAGGTGAAGGCAAGAAATGATAAGTCGAATTGACTAGGTACGAATGCATGTAGGAAGTTCCACAGTTCCCAGTTCCACAGAGGGAACAGTTTGCCCCATAAAGGCGCCGAACCTCTATCTCCCCTTAGGTCCCTCTTCAGAACAGTAGGCCTCACTAGGTAAATGCTCTGCTTCCCGCCGGTAGGTCTGGGTCCAGACGCCGAGGTTTGCGGATAGATAATTCAAGCACTTACCTGAATGGTCGGCAGCAAGGCGCCGCGGATCTAGTGCCAAAGCTGTAGGCTTAGGGATCAATCTCTCAGTTGAGTAGGGTTCAGGCTAGTTTACAAATCCACGCATCGAGAGGACCATCGCCCTCACTCGAATACACGCAAACACAACAATTAACAAGTTTGAAATTAAAATGTTAACAGTTCATTCCCAGTTTTCAAACAATCGAAGGTGAAAAAAAGCATGGAACTGGAGACAACTCCATGCTAACCGGTCCAGATGATCCCTTCCAGGTGCAGAGCCGTTCCATGGTATATCTTCCCAGTCCGTAGAACTGAATTGATAAGGGCACTTCCTGGTACATGGAACTGTACCAGTAAGGGTTGAGTTTTTGTCACTGTATGGAACAGTTACAAGTCAATACTCGGTTCCACAGTCCCTGTACAGCTGTACCGACACAAATCTACCTGACATCCCTGGCAGAAAGAATCCTCTGCGAAGATCATCGTCCACTCTGAGGCTGATAATGCGTATCGATCGACGCCCTGTGAGCTTCGAAGAGCAACAAACCTTTTCGACGTTCCAAAGAAACATCGTATCGACGCTCTTCGACACAAGAGGTCTTAATTAGCAGAGAGTCGCAGTGTAGGTGGGGTCGCTTCTACCTTCCCCAATTTGGGTTCCATTCAGTCTGTCGGGGATTAAGCAATCATAACGGGGATCAACACACGCTGTGATGGTAAACATGCGACAATTTCCATTCAATTCAACGGGATAAAATATCCCGCACGGAGTGAATGACTATGAAAGAACCGATCCTACCGACTTGGGTGGTCATTTTAGCGAATTACAGAACAAAATTATGCGATTGCAATGGACTTAATGAAAAATTTTGACGATTGTTTACACTGAAATCCATTTTGGAACATTTGAAACCCTGAATTTCAACACTTTCACATCGCACTCGTCGAGAAATTTTCAGTCGTTTTGAGTTTGGTTTTGAAATGAAGTCCTGAAGAAGGCATCATCCCTGGATTGGCCTCCTGGGGGCAGATGAATCAATATTCCAAAGAGGGTTAAAAAAAAATCATAATGTAAATATGACGATGCCTTTGCCCCCCCCCCCCCCCTTGATTGTTAGTATTTAGTTTCGTATTTCTCAAGTGATTTTTGGCTCATTATTTTCAATCATAAACCTTTGAAATCGAGTAAGGACAAAGAAATTTCAACTACCCTCCTCAAAATGATGTGGATATAGTATGGTAGTAGGTATAGTAGTAAGTATTAAATTTTGGTTTTATTATTTTCAATAATAAACCTTTGGAATCGACCAAGGAAAAAAATTTTAACCCCCCTCAAAATTTGTTGGTTTTACGTTTCTGGTTTACAATCTGAAGATTGAGTCAGATTGTTGAACATAGGCTTGAGAAAGGGGCCATAACTCGTCCTGAAAGCGCTTGCCAGATTAACCACATGAACTACAATATGACAGATATTGTCGAAGCAGCTGTAAATATCTAAAAATGTAAAAAACAAACAAATAGTACTTTTCAAGCCCTTCAAGCAAACAGGGTACAACAACTGAGTCCTCGACTCCCAATTTGTTATCTATCGAAAAGATAAAGCTTTCCTCAAATGATCGGGACGATATTTTCAAGACAGAGGGCAAAATTGAGGTAAGTCAACAAAGTGGAAGGAGTGCAAGTCATTAATAACCCAGACCTCCCTTAAATTTTGCCTAAAACGAACAACGAGATTGAGCCCTTCGCCCAAAGGAAAAGGCTTGAAAAGTACTATTTGTTTGTCGAGGAGATCGGAAAGTGTTACCATTCGATTTAGCGTCAAAAAGTACGTAAAATTTCATGTCAAATGATTTATTAATTTGGAAAGCATTTCTGGTGAAAAACGCCGATTTACACCCGAAAATGAACGTTTTCTGCTCTAAAAACGTCATTTTCTAACTGAATAACTGGTGTTTAAATCAAAATAACTACACCGTTAGAAAGCTGAGATTCACATGCAACTTTTAGACTTACACCATGGAAATTTCCGTTCACGACGTTTCGAGAAACAAACTTTGAAAAAAGTTAAAATTTTCGAAACTTTACCAATTTTTTATTTTTGGCTTATTTTAAACCCGTTTGTTTCATTTGAAATTTTCTAAAACCCCATCAGGGAGATAGAAAATTTGACGCTCTTTCCAATGATGTGATCAAATTTGAATTTAATTCAACAATTAAGGGAGTTATAGCCATTTTAGTGAGGTAAGGTCGAAAACACGAAATAAATCTTAAAAGTGAAATAACTCGAAAACGAAGCCTCTAAAAAAATTGCTAAGAGACATTTTTTGTTGCAAATTAGTAGTAGAATCGAACCCTGCCCGGTGGTGCGCCCTAAAGGGTGACACCCTGTATAGAACTTTGAATTGTCGTTGTAAGTAGATGAAGTAAATAAAATTTCCTTCTATACCTCGTTGTTCCAAGCATCAATGATTTGTTGACGTGATGCACAATCAAAAACATCTTGTTCGTCAAAAAATATAGCCACTACTTCCTGCTTATACACACCTAGACTTCATCAGACATAGGTTTCCAGATTTGTGAGACAATCTAGGGTGGAGCGCGCTTTCCTGAAACCACATTGCTCTTGTGATAGGAAACCGTTAAATTCTAGGTACCATGTTAACCTAGCTGCAAACATTTTCTCTAGTAACTTACATAAACAGCTAGTTAAGAGATCAACCTATACGAATTTTAGCCGACCAATACGCGACCGTTGATCGTTTCTTCGAGTTGTACAGGGTTTTGCGTCCTTCATTACGATAATCAAATTTCCCAATGAAGGCACCCACAACTCTTTTTTCTTCAAACTAAACTTGATTGTGAAGCAAACAAATGGTTGGTGGTAGTGACAATGGCAAAGCCTTGTTCTTTCCAGGCAAGTGATTTATACAGAAAAATAATAAAAGACTCGGAAGCAATATATACAAAAATTAAATTAAAAATCTAACTAGCAAAACTTTTTGGCTCAAATGTGTTCAGATTTTAGTTTTATGCCTAGTTTTAATTCCAAAGGTTCACTATTGAAAAATTTCGTGAGCAATTCTCGTGACGTTTTTTCGTTTATGAGCCAAAGAAAAGACATAAGGATTCCAAAGTTTCTTCTGACATTTTATGTTTTTACTTTGGCGTATAAACGAAATTCATTGTTTTAAAGAATTATAAATGCTTGCATACGAGTCTGCAACACATTGGGACATTTTCATGTCAACCACTACACAACAAGGTAGTGAAATAAGGTTGTTAGTTCATGTACCCAAGCATCAAAATAAGAAAACAGTTGATTGTTCTCTATGCAACACAGTGAGTCTATTTTATTTATTGGTATCGCGTGAGCAAGTTTTCGTGACGATTTTTCAGTTTATGTGCCAAAGCAAAGACATGAAAATGTCAAAATGTTTGTAACAATTTGCAGCCATATAAGTCTAGAATTGCAAAACACGAAAGATTCAATAAAATTCAGCTACATCAACGAGAATTGTTGATTCCTGGTAACCATATTCTAAACCGTACTGTAACCACGAAACGAAAATTAAAGGAGGTTTCCACTCAATGGTAACAGTTTGTACCTTATTATTGACAGTCTCAAACTCGAACGTCTTCTCGCTCCTTTTGTTTGTTAAAGGGCCAGTTTATGTCACATTTTACCCCCCGGTAAAGCCTTGCCACTCATACGGCCTATGTAATGAAATCTTGGGTCGATCCACGCAGATAAACGTGACTGATGTGCGTAGGTCCTGAGAAACATGAATTTGGCGTTTGTGACCTACTTGGAGGTATCACTTGTTTTCCCACGTGGACCTCAAGAAGTTGACGTAAGACGATGGTTACACCTGTTTAAGTTACTCAAAAAATCGCCTGGGAGCCTCAAATGTGCACGAAAACCAAGCAGCCAAGTAGGATTTTTGGCAGATGAGCGGTAGTTCGTATGCGATATGTGCCTATCATGGACTACAGATCGGCCATGGGCTGACTTTCGAACTGAGGCCTCTGATCTGTATAAAACCTCCATAATGAAAAAACTCTATGTAGTGGAACCCAACAATCGAGAACTAACCGTGCGATGCACTCAGCTCAAATGTCAGCTATTCTGACTCCAGGAATGTTAGAATTTAACCACGAGAATTTGACACTACTCCCATTCTGGAACGATTTTGGTTCATTATTTTCAAATAATGAACCTTTGGAATCGACCAAGAAAAAAAATTGTTTAACACCCCCTCAAAATTTGTTGGTTTACGTTTCAAGGTACGTAGAATCAAAAAATCGAATAAAAACTTGGCCGTCCGTCCGCCGTACGCGGCACTTTCCCCACTTAGCATTGACCGATTTTGATGAAATTTGGTATGTAGGCTCCATTTAGGGTCTAGTTGGGCCCCGAAGAAATTTGGTTGATGTAGGGGTACTTCTAAGGGTCAAAAAATGAATTTTGAAATTTTGAAAACGCCCTAACTCAAAAAATTTTGATATAAATGTATTGTTTTTCCATCAATTTAAGATAGTATAGAATTTTTTGAGACCATGCGGAGCTCTGTAGGACAAATCGTTCGCTCCCTACGAGAATTTAAGGGTTGGACATACGATAAATCAGAAACACGAGTGTGAATCGCAAAAGAGAATCTCCGTTCAAATTTTAGCTGACCGAAATGCAATCGATGTTTTCTTCATGTTGGATGGTTGGTGGCTTTGCAGACGAGTGATCAATGTAGAAAAATAAAAAACCATTGTGTAATCATTTGCAGCGTTTTTGTTACTGAAGTAGTTGAGTCATGAGTCTCCTCATTTTAGATAGGACTGTCACGTCGTGTCTCCTTTCTAAATTGGTGAGAAGACTTCCACCATCAGAGGTTGATAAGGACTGACACTTGATAGCTTTTCAAGTTCAACCTGTGAGTAGGTATAAGTAATTTCCCAATTTGTAAAATTGATGGAGACAATTACGGATTGGGGTGGCAAGAAGTTAAATACATCGAATATTGTTCCTCTGCTGGAGCAGGCAAATTTAAAGGCAAAGACTATAGAGATCAGAAAGTGATATTGACAGTACAGTCAGAGAGCAAGACTAATTTGAGAGAGCTACTACTAAGGTGGGTAAACTCGATTGGAATTACTAGGGCTAGTTAGTGCCCTTATATGTGAGGGTCAGGAGAAGGAGGCCTGTCCCCGTAGTGTGGGGCTTCCCCTCTACTCCTAGTGCGGAGCATGTAAATACTTGAATATAGTATAATTGCACGCCATAGTATGCTAAAAAACAACAATAATTGAGTGTGTAGGTACCTACTCTGTGAGTCCGTGGAGGTGGGTAGAGTATGTATATTGAGTACTAACATTTTAAAATCATACCTTGTGTATATTGTAAAGAATTATAGTAAGAACAGGCGAAAAGGTCTCGGGAAATATATATTTTGGGTTACGTACAGAATGGTGGCAAAAATTGTCAAAAATCAACAATACTTGCGTAAGTTCTCTACTTTCAAAACACACAATATACGAGGGTGGATCAAATATAAACGGGACTCTGACCTCTGAGCGCCGATGGTTGACAGAAGCGGGTCCGTCACTTCGAGATTGTTTGAACAGGTTCATTAGAAGGTGGATGAGGGGGGCGTCTCCCCCTTTACAACCTTTCATGAGTAGTTATCGCGATGTCTGAACAAAAGGTGCCCGTTTCCATTGAGCAACGAATTATCATAAAATTTCTTACCCGTGAAAGAGTCAAACCTTCGGAAATTTTTCAAAGGTTGACTGCCCAGTTTGGGGACCAAACCCTCTCTAGGACCCGTGTGTTTGCCTGGCACAAAGAGTTTCAGGAGGGAAGAGAACGAGTAGAGAATGAGGAACACGATCGTCGTCCCCGGAGCAGCATTACGGATGAGAACATTCAAGCGGTTCGTGACATTCTTGAAGATGATCGACGTGTGACTGTCTCTGAAATCGCTGAGCAGGTAGGGGTAAGTTATGGGAGCTGCCAAACGATCATTACAGAGCACCAAGGATTCCGTAAAGTGTGTGCCAGATGGGTCCCTTGCCTTTTGACTGCAGATCAGAAGTTGAGACGTTTGGAGGTCTGTCAGAGGCTTTTTGCAAGGTTTGAGGAAGAAGGGGAAGCATTTTTGGCTAGCATCGTCACCTGCGACGAAACATGGGTCCATCATTACACACCCGAATCGAAGCAAGCCAGTATGGAGTGGCGGAGGAAGGGGGAGACAGCCCCAGTGAAAGCAAAAACTCGACTGTCTGCTGGCAAGGTCCTTGCAACTGTTTTTTTCGACTATCGAGGCGTTTTGCTCATTGATTTTTTGCATGAGCGAAGAACAATCAATGCTGCCTACTATTGTGAGCTGCTGACTCAGGTGAGGGCTGCATATCGCAGCAAAAGACGGAATCAACCAATTCGTGACGTCATCCTCATCCACGACAATGCAAGGCCCCATACTGCAGCTCTAACTGTTCAAAAATTGGAAGAAATGCATTGGACTCCACTTGATCATCCTCCCTACAGCCCTGACCTATCGCCCTGTGATTTTCACTTGTTTGGGCCACTTAAAGAAGCCCTAGGCGGACAGCGATTCGAGGATGATGAGGGGGTCGAGGGGTTCGTGCGCAATTGGCTTCAGACGCAACCTTCATCGTTTTTTGATGCTGGGATTAAAAAACTTCCTATTCGCTGGGAAAAATGTGTCATAAAAGCAGGAGACTATGTAGAAAAGTGACATATACCCGCTTTTTATTTTCTAACAAATAAAATTAAAAAAAAAAATAAAGTCCCGTTTATATTTGATCCACCCTCGTACAAATGGTATGGTGGTATGGTTTGCTCAATATCGAATAATCAGTTATATTCAAGTGAGTACTCTATGAGTCCATGGAGACAAGTAGTTTATGAATATTGAGTCTTAACATAGTTAAAACATTCCCTGTGCTTACAGAATGATAGTATGGGATGCTCAAAATCCAAAAATCAGTAATATTCGAGTGAGTACTCTTTGAGCCCATGGAGACAAGTAGTTTATGAATATTGAGTCTTAACATAGTTAAAACATTCCCTGTGCTTACAGAATGATAGTATGGGATGCTCAAAATCCAAAAATCAGTAATATTCGAGTGAGTGTCTCTATGAGTCCATGGAGACAAGTAGTTTATGAATATTGAGTCTTAACATAGTTCAAAAATTGAATGATAAAAAACACAGAATGATAGTATGGTATGCTCAAAATCCAAAAATCAGTAATATTCGAGTGAGTACTCTATGAGTCTGTGGAGACGGGTAGAGTACATTTTGAGGTTTTTTTAATGGAAAACGTAAATTTCAACTAACTACTATTCGCTATATTCGGAATCACCGTGGTATTTCTTATAAGAATATTTACCTGATTAATATTTCAAAATGCTAAATATCGGTTGAAATATTTCTTTGAAAATTCGCTCATTCACGCATGCTTCATGAATGGGTCTTTTCTGGAGGACGGACGTAAAAGTTCGTATCAAATAAGCTCGCAGGTGGATCTCCGCCAGGACGTCCCACGCCATCCGCTCGAGCCACTTCCCTGTCTCTTATAAGGAGAGTAAGAGGTCGAATGGGAGAGTCAACAAAACGTATCCGACACGACCTGTCCAATCAGCGGGACAAACCTCGTAATTAGTTGAAAAATCCGAAGTACACAATGACAATACATTTTACAAACGGGAAGCAACTATCGATTGGACCAAATAATCGTTGAAAAAATATGAAAAATCCCAAGTACACAATGCATCTAATCGAAGCAACAATCAATTGGGCGAAAATAATCGATAAGAAAAATCGATTTTCATCTCATTTTGTATACCTGCATTTATTCCAATTAAATTTAAAATAAAAGGTTTCAATTTATTGAGGTTAAAATATTGTTGTCTTGAGGAGTCGACGATGGAGAACATCGATTTTCGAATGGCCAACACGTTTCTAAACTTCCTAACATGATTAAAATAATATTCCGACGACTTCAACGCAATCCATAGGATAAAATTTTGCGTCTCACCCTATTGAATTATTGGAAATGGAAGATACATCCATCAATTAATAATTTTTGACCTACCTACCAAGGTTCTGGTGTTTTGGAGTAATTGTTTCGATTTACGACAATACTAAAGACGATTTTGCCCACGAAACCGAATCCTGGCTGGTTATAGGTGTTGTTTTGGTTGGTTTTGTTTGTAGCAATCATGAAGAGAAGGTTCGACCCATACAGATCATCTCCCTGGCCGAATACGGCGGCTCTTATGGATGTTGGTTACTTACAGACCACCTCGATGAGGAAACAACAAACACACTCCCTACCAACAGACGCTTAGAAATTTGGGAAATGTAATCGAAGAGACTCGAAATTTTGAAGATTCGTACCCTTCAAACCTATTTTTCTCGGATTGGCGATGCCATGTGCAGTTCGTTCCCCGTTCTCCCACATTTCCCCTTCGTCTTGCGCAACGCATTTGGCTCAGATGGTCTCGGAATCCGAACCTGACCAGATGGTCGCAACTCGCATTACCTTACACGAGCAGAATCAGAAATGCCAACTTCTCCTCACTATCATTAACGAAATGAATGGACTAGGATTTCAACTCTCCAGACTGTAGAGCATCAACTTACTTACCACTTCAGATAAACGAATCAGTTGTCGAAATCCACATATTCTTCAAAATTGACTCATCTCGGGCCAAGCCTAATGTCGGGTAGGAAATCTGAGCAAATTGCATCCCTTCATGCATTTATATTATTGTAAAAGTGTACAAAATTTTTTTTTTTTTTTTTTTTTTTTTTTTCAACGTGATTTATTATTGCAACTGAATATTAAATACAATCCATCTAGCAATATTACATATCATTATTACACTCCTTGAGAGCCCGTTTACAGTAAAACGCAGTCCCTTCTCATAACAGAATCTTCAACACTGAGCTATAACTGCACTTTAACAGCACTAACTAAGTCCAGTGGTTTTTTTCGCTTGAGTCGCCGGAGTTCATCTTCGTTGTCCAAAACGTAGAGCATTTCCAGGTTCTCATGATTGTGGAGGCGTTGTTCGTGCCTCCTTGAGTACCTTGCGATAATTTCGTGGACTGTTTCCATCCCCAAGTCTCGATGAATATCATCGTTCCTCATGTACCAAGGTGCACGCACTATACTTCTCAGTATTTTGTTTTGGGAGGTTTGAATTTTGTTAATGTTTGATTTTTTGGCACAGCCCCATAACTGAATTCCATAGGTCCAGATAGGGCGAAGGATCTGCTTATAAATAAGCAGTTTATTGTGGAGAGAGAGACGAGAATTGCTTCCCATCAACCAATACATCTTTCTGAATTTGATTTTAATTTCCTCTTTTTTCTTTTCTATATGTTTTTTCCAGTTTAATTTGGAGTCGAGGGTCATACCCAAATATTTAACTGCATCGGTATGGGGTATTTTATTTGAATTGATCTCAACATCCATGACAGGAATTTTTCGGTTAGTAAAGTTGATGTGAACTGATTTTGATTCATTCAACTTTATTCTCCACATATTGGTCCACTTAGTAACCTCAGTGATTGACTTCTGTAGATTACTAGTTGCAGCTTCGATATCATCATCGACGGAGAGGATAGCCGTATCATCTGCAAAGGTGGCAACAGTTGTACCTTCTCGTTGGGGTAAGTCCCTTGTGTACAGTAGATAAAGGACTGGCCCTAAGACACTCCCTTGCGGGACTCCAGCTTTTATTGGCTTCAAGCCAGAGTATTGGTCATCTTGCTTCACCCTGAAATGTCTGTTTTCAAGGTAGGATTTTAGCAGTAAGTAGTACTGTTTTGGGAGATCTCTGTGCAGTTTGTACTCCAATCCCTCGTGCCAAACCTTGTCAAAGGCCTGTGCCACATCCAAGAAGATACTAGCACATATTTTCTTACCTTCGAGGGCCTTTTCTATTATGTTAGTGATTCGATGGACTTGATCTATGGTTGAATGTTTTTTTCTGAATCCGAATTGGTGATTTGGAATTAAATTTCTATCTTCTATCAATGGTTTGAGACGTTTAAGAAGCAATTTTTCAAATAGTTTTGACATAACAGGGAGGAGCGATATTGGTCGATAACCCGTCTTCTCGTTTGGTGATTTTCCTGGTTTGGAGATCATGATGACTTCAGCAACTTTCCATTGGGAAGGTACGTGTTTCAGTCTAAATGTAGCATTGATAATGTGAAGCAATTTCATCACTGCTTTATCGGGGAGCTCTTTCACTACACGACCTGATATCAGGTCGTAGCCGGGCGTTTTTTTTGCATTAATGTTGCTTTTTATTTCATCCTTAAGTTCCTTCAGTGTCACTGGAAGTATTTCGAGTTCGTCAATTTTTTCCGTCCGAGTTGTATTTTCGTCTGGTATTTGATTTGGTAATGGTTGAAAAGTTTCGAAGAGATGTTCAGCAAAAAGGTCTGCTTTCTCTATATTACTTCTGGCCCAAGTTCCATCCTCCTTTTTGATTGGAGGTGAGAGGACTTTGGGACGTTTCAAGTTTTTGGTAACCTTGTAGAGAGAGTACTCCGTATCTTTCTCCGCAGTCAGTGTAGTTAGAAAGTGATCAACTGATTCATTTTCCATGGTTCTGATTAGGTGTTTAAGTTTGTTTGCGTATCTGTTAAGTATTGTTTTGTTTTCGGATGTTCTATTATTTTTCCACTTTCTCCTCGCTTTTCGTTTCTCATTCAGTAAATTTCTCAATTCCAATGGATACAATTTTTGATTGTCACAATTGTTGTTTTGAGTTACTGGTGTATTTTGCCAGGCTGCTTGTTGTATATTATTAATAAAGAGGTCAAGTTCATCTTCTATTTGTTCAGGGGTTTTCATTGGTACTTTCAGGTTTATAGTTGTTTCCAGTTGTTGACGGAAACAGGACCAGCAAGTTTTCCTATTGAACAAACTTGGAGTTTTTTCTCTCAGGATAACTTTTTCACTGATTGTTACGATAATGGGTGAATGATCAGATGGTAAGTCGTCACTATCCTCTACGTTTATGTATCCGCTTGAGATACCTCTGCTTACAAAGAAGTCAATTAGATCAGGGGTTTTGTTGGGATCAGTGGGCCAATATGTAGGCCTGCCAGACGAGTAGAAATCGCACTTGAGTATAGTTGCTGCTGCATACAGTTCTTTACCTTTTGTTGTTGTTAACCGTGATCCCCAGTATGTATTTTTGGCATTATAGTCTCCTCCGATAATGAAGTTGCTTCCTAGCCTTTCAAAAAGACTTTTGTAGTCATCTTGCTTCAAGTTATGTCTCGGGGGACAGTAAATTGCTGCTATTCTGAAACATTTGTTTTTGAGTTGCACGTTGACCGAGGTTACTTGCATTTTTTCCTCCTCAATTTTCAGTTCTTCGTGATGCACTACGTTCTCATTAATTATAATTCCTGAGCCTCCTCTAGCTTTATTGCTAGGGTGAATTGTGTGGTAACAAACGTACCCTTTTATTTTAACGTAAGAAGAACGAGTGAAATGAGTTTCAGAGACGAGAAGAATGTCTATCTTGTTGGAATGGAGAAATACTTCCACTTCTTTTATGTGATTCAGTAAACCATTTGCGTTCCATGTTGCTATTCTTAATGTTGGATCCATCATATTATTCCGTAGTTGGTTAGACTTTTTTCTAATTTGGCTATTCTCTCAAATAGCAGCTTATTAGTATGATTTTGTTCGTTTAATCTCTCTAGTATTTGTCCGAACATTTTTTCAGTGCTCGACACGTTCACCTCTTTTTTTGCAACTACGTTAGCATATGAAGCGTTGGAGGTGGAAGCACCTGCTATTGCTGTAGTAAGGGATTTTCGCCTGCTAACACTTCTTTCGGTGGAAGTATGTTGTCTTCTGAGTTCTTTCACTTGGGGTTTGGTGGCATTGTTCCTCATTCTTTGTAGCTCTTTAGCTACTTCGCAGCCGCGATAATTTGCTGGGTGATTCCCTTTACAATTAACGCATTTCGGAGTTTCAGCCTTGTCTAGAGGACATTCGGCTGTAATGTGTGGTCCAGCACATTTCACACATGCTGGTTCTTTTCCACAGTAGGATTGTGTATGAAGATAGCTTTGGCATTTTTTGCATTGAGGGATAAGTTTAGATGCGTTCTTTAACGGTTCAATCTTCACAACTATGTTGAGGATAGCCTTTATGTTATGTATCTTGTTAATATCATCATTTTTGTCAAATGTTAGCATGATGAGAGGAAGGGGTTCTTGAAAGGTTTCAAATACACCTCTCTCGTTTTTCTTTTTAACTTTCTTTAGAATGTTAGTGACATCCAAGATATTAAAACCTTGATTTCTCAGGTCTTCGATAATTTCTCTTTTATCACATGACGCGTGCAGACCTCTAGCCATTACCTTTATAGGCCTCTCGGCTTTGTCCTGGTAAGTGTACCATTGTTTTTGCTCTGATCGTAGATTCTCTGTGATCAATTTCCAATTGTCACGAGAATCCACGTTGATTTTCCAGACGTCATTGTTCAGTGAAGTGACTTTGTATTTGTCTTTGGGTATGTCTTTGATGATGTCTTTAATCGATGAATAGCTCTTCATGCCTACAACATTTATAGGTGGAGGAGGTGGGTCTTTTTTTGGTTTTGTATCTAACAATTTGTTCACAACCTTACCATCCTTAGGTTTGTTCGAGGAATGAGCTCCTTCTGTTGATGAACCAGCTTTGCGTTTTTTTCGTGATTTCTTTAGGATCCAATCCGTTTCTCTAGCGAGGTCTTCTTCATCAGTGCTATAATTCTTAAGAACCTGGGGTTGAGTCGGTTTGGGTACCCCTTGCTTGTCCTCAAGAATTTTTATTTTTTGATTAAGATCCACTATTTGGTCATTGGCTTGATTTAGGTAATCGCAAAGTGAAGTTACGATACCATACAAATGATTGAATGCGTTACTTACGTGGGGATCCACACTTCGAATCGCATTTGTCGCCTCACGGTGTTGCAATAATTGTTGCCTCGTTTCCGTAATAATGACCTGAATAGTCGGCTGGCCTTCATTGTTGCCCGGGTCATCCATTTCGTAATGTAAACATCACCGTCCACTAGGCACTTGTATATTTTTTTACGCGAGAGAACTGTCCGATGTTGACTCAACGAGGTTTCGCACAAGACTGAAAAGTGTACAAAATGGCGAAATAAACATATATCTATCTATCTATCTATCTCTGGAGTGAATTCAGGTTTCTTATCGCACCTGTAGGTGAAGACTTTTACAAAACTTTTTCCAACACTCACCAATACTAAGCACCCTCCCGAAAAAAGTGGCATTTCAAGTGGAGTAAAACAGTGCTAAGAGGCAAAAGTTGTTGCAAATTACATATAGAATCAATTTCTGAAGTAAATCTGATTGGTTTCGGGACACCATGTATACATCGACACCTTGTATATCTACGCTGATTTACTATAAATCAAATCATAATACACATATCTTTGGTTACAATGCAAAATAGTATTTTTAATTTTTCAAAAACGCGTTTATCCGTCCTTAATTTTTCAAATTTTGATCCCCCCAAGGGCACAAAAGTTAACCCATAATACATCACTCACAGTTGTGTTTCAGAGTGCAAGTTTGGCAACACTGAGCTTTGAGTGGTTGCCACTACAGACAATCAAATTGTTATCAAGGATACCGAAAATGTTTACTTATTTCTAATAAAATATTCATTCATGTTTCGTTATTAGTTTAGTTATTTTCTCGCTAGGCTAATTTATAATAATCACGATATTGGTGATCTATTTTTCGATTGAACATGCCAACCTATAGAGGTTGACTGAATTCGACCAATAGACGAACTCCAATTCGGCCAATGGTAAGTGAAGATTTCTTGGAACCTAGAGAGTCAGGCATATTTAGCGTTACCAAGATTCAATGTGCATAATTACTATTCTAGTGATTTTTAGGTTATTTTAGGTTTAAAAATCATTAGAATATTGATTTTCTGAGCGCCTCTGAAGCATAAGCTGTTTGCTCGTAGTACAGCAAAGGCCAGACGATACAAAATACATTTTCAGGTTCATTATTTAGTAAAATAATTGGAGTTTGTAAGAGATAAAATTATTTCCCACTTTTTCATAGCCTACCTCTCCTGGAGCTTACTTCTTTGTTTTTCCTTTAAACCATTGTTCTAAAAATTATTGTTACCATGAAAGATTTTTTCAAAATGAAATTTTGTACTTGAATTTGGTTTTAAGAGCTTCTTGAGCAACTTTGTCGTGTTTTTGCAGGTCTGTCCGTCTCCATAGCCTTGCAACATGTTCAACCCATTAATTATTCTGACATTGTCTCAATTTGGAGAAATAGAATGTATAATATATGTATATTATGTCACACTCACTGTTACATTATGTGTTGAAACAAGGTTAACTAATTTTTTTATTTGTAATTCTCAACGAACTTCTGAAAGAAAAAATTCTGAAAGAACCTTCAAATATTTGTAAAGATGAGTTAACTCTTAATTTCCCACTAGTTCGAATAATTTGTTTTTTCGTGTTTTAAAATATTAAAGTTAGATGTATTTTGACAAATCTGTAGAATATTTGAGAAAAAGGTTCCTTTAAGGCCCTATTACAGTCTGTCAGCTCAAGAATGATCTCTCCATGGGCCACACTAGCGCTATGTCAGCAACATCTGTCTATAAAGTCAATTTTGCTAGATTAGAAGAAAGAAAATTGGAAAAATCCTTGGGATCTGTGCTAGGCACTCTAGAAAGTGGCGCCATGTCTAACGAGGATACCCAACCAGCAGCCTACAAGGTGAGAAATGGGGTAGAAGGTACCTCGAAGGCCTTATTACAGTCTGTCGGCGCGAGAATAATTTTTTTCTTCGAATTATTTTGTTTTTACTATAACGTTTTCTTACAATCGATAGTTAGAGTATCAAGATAGTCAACGGCTGTCAGTTTTGGGTTAAAAGTGGAAAAATTGTTGCTGATAAAAGTCGAACTTCCAAAAAGATACTTTGGGATATTAAGGGTTAACTGCTTCAGTTCAACTTAATTTTTGGTTTATTATTTTCAATAATAAGCCTTTGGAATCGAGCAAGAAAAAAAATTTTTTAACCCCCCCTCAAAATTTGATGTTTTACGTTTCAAGGTACGTAGAATACGAAAATCGAATAAAAAAATTTCCGTCCGTCCGCCGTACGCCGTCCGCCGTCCGCCGTACGCGGCACTTTTCTTAGCAACACTGGACCGATTTGGTTCAAATTTGGTATATGGGCTCCATTTGGGGTCTAGTTGTGCCGCGAAGCTTTTGGTTGATGTAGGTCACTTCTAAGGGGTGAAAATTAAGGGTTGAAATTTTCAAGAGTGCCCTAGCTCGAAAACTCTCGAAATAAAGGTATCGTTTTTTCACCAATTTTAAATAGTACAGAATTTTTAAAAATTTTTGAGACCACCCGGAGCTCTGTAGGACAAACCGTTCGGTCCCTACGAGTATTTGAAGGTTTTCCTTCGATAAAACAGAATCATGAGTGTGAATCGCAAAAGAGGTCTAATCTCCATTCAAATTTTATCGGACTAAAATGCGATCGCTGTTCATTTCTTCGATTTGTATACAGTTTTGCCTTCTGCGTAACCAGGAATCAAATTTCCATATCAAGCTTTCTATTTTTCGAATCGAGTGTGGAGCGTTTAGTTCTTTCTAATAAACTTGATTGTGAAGGTGTGAAGCCATTATAGTGTGGTAGGTAGTACTACCAATAGTTGGTAGGTAAAAAAAAGTTGGCAGGTAAAACAATGTTTGTAGGTAAAAAACGCTGCAAATCATTGCTCACTGATCAGATCACTGATCAGCTGAGTAAGCTCCGAAGCCATTTTCAATCCTATTGAATGGAGGTGCTCTTCCAGGCGTCTCCAGCATTCGAGGATATCTTCTTCACTCCTCACATCACTGATCAGCTGAGTGAGCTCCAAAGCCATTTTCAATCCTATTGAATGGAGGTGCTCTTCCAGGCGTCTCCAGCATTCGAGGAGATCTTCTTCAATCCTCACATCACTGATCAGCTGAGTGAGCTCCAAAGCCATTTTCGATCCTATTGAATGGAAGTGCTCTTCCAGGCGTCTCCAGCATTCGAGGATATCTTCTTCTCTCTTCAGATCACGGATCAGCTGAGTGAGCTCCGAAGCCATTTTCAATCCTATTGAACGCAGGAGCTGAAATTTGAGAGGGAAGGTCAAGGGAGAATACAGATGGTGGTAGGTGCTATTGATGGAGAACCAGTGATCTATACAGAAGAATGATCTATACACAAAATAATAAACCTTTGAGCAATGATTTGCAGCGTTTTTGCTTTCCTTCAATCAATTTTGAAGATCCTGTTTTGTTTCAAAGAGTGGACAAATTCAACTACTTCCTGGTTCATCTGATGCAAGGAATTTGAAGAATGAGGTATCAAAATTGTAATAACTATTTCACGAAGATCTCGAATGATGGAAAGGAATTAATCTTCTTAGACCACAGTAGATATAAAACTCGGCTTTTACGAGAAAAGCTTAGTCGAATATGAATTGAAATGACTTGAAAAACGCCGTAAAAATGTATATGGAGAAAAGGGAAGGAAATAAATTATTAACAAAATGGGAAGAGAAAATACGACGAGGGGGTGTCGGATGATTAATGGGTGGCGGGGGCCGTGAAGCGGACATGGCTACCGACTTCCACTAAAAATGCGATCCTTCCCACGATGAGTCACTCAGAAGGGATGGGAAAAAAGGCTCTGAAAGATATTCCCTCCTCGGATCGCTTTGAAAGAAAAGAGAAGGAAAATTATCACTTTTGTCGAGAGAGTTTTTCGAGATCCGACAAAGAACATTAGTCAAGTGTGAGCGGCTTACTAGGAGTACTACTATTTGTCGAGTCACCATCCAACTTAAGATGATGGCAGGAGCCACGTTGAGATGTTAATATACTCGTAGTTCTCATCCGAATATGATGTAAACTCCGTATTACTTACTTTAATAGGCACACAACACTGCTTGCTGATGCTTGCTACTTTAATACGTAAGACTGGCTGAGTCGGTAGGACTGCGATGTCCGCTACAGTCTAACACAGTTTGGGGACGACATGTGAGAAAAATGAACCCAGGAACATGTCAACTGCATGCCAAACTCAGTCAATCCAAAATGAGTCCTTTTCGCCAATTTCGACATGTGGTTTTATACCATCGATGACACCAGAAGAAAGTACCCCATCCACCCATACGTCAACGCCTCCTGATGCCACTGTTGTTATCAGCTACCTCTTCGCATTTCTGTCCATTCGCTTCCTTAGCTCAGTGGTAGGAGCTCCGATAGGAACGATAGGAGATCGATCCCCGGTCGAGGGAAGTTAATTTTTGATGATTCAACGATATGGTGCAGTCGTACCGGACCCAAATGGTCTCCTCGGCATTTCTCATTAAGATTAGGTCATCAAAACAACTCCGTCCCAAGACACGAGTCGAGCCACCACCTATTCGGACAAACGTTGAGGTCTGCAGATCCCCCGCCCCGTCAATAAGGAACAATAACAAAAAAACTCCGAAGCCAGTCAAAAAGACGCTTTCTCAATGGGTTGTAAAACGCCGACCAAAGCAGCCTCCCTGACTAGGTAACGGAATACCTAAGATTTCCTAACGGAGGGGGGGGATGTTGTGATCAGCTACCTCTTCGCATTTCTGTCCATTTGCTTCCTTAGCTCAGTGGTAGGAGCTCCAATTCAGAATCGGAATGATAGGAGATCGATCCCCGGTCGAGGGAAGTTAATTTTTGATGATTCAACACCACCTATCTCCATCAACCCGACGAGACAAAAAAACGCTGCAAATCATTGCTCAAAGGTTTATTATTTTCTGTATAGATCACCTTTCTGTATAGATCACTGGTTCTCCATCAATAGCACCTACCACCATCTGTATTCTCCCTTGACCTTCCCTCTCAAATTTCAGCTTCCTGCGTTCAATAGGATTGAAAATGACTTCGGAGCTCACTCAGCTGATCAGTGATCTGAAGAGTGAAGAAGATCTCCTCGAATGCTGAAGACGCCTGGAAGAGCACTTCCATTCAATAGGATTGAAAATGGCTTCGGAGCTCACTCAGCTGATCAGTGATCTGAGGAGTGAAGAAGATCTCCTCGAATGCTGGAGACGCCTGGAAGAGCACTTTCATTCAATAGGATTGAAAATGGCTTCGGAGCTCACTCAGCTGATCAGTGATCTGAAGAGTGAAGAAGCCTTTGAGCAATGATTTGCAGCGTTTTTTACCCACCAACATTTTTTTACCTACCAACTTTTTTTTACCTACCAGCTAGGTACTACCTACCACACCGTACTGGCTTCACACCTTCACAATCAAGTTTATTAGAAAGAACTAAACGCTTCACACTCGATTGGAAAAATAGAAAGCTTCATATGGAAATTTGATTACTGGTTACGCAGAAGGCAAAACTGTATACAAATCGAAGAAATGAACAGCGATCGCATTTTAGTCAGATAAAATTTGAACGGAGATTAGACCTCTTTTGCGATTCACACTCATGATTCTGTTTTATCGAAGGAAAACCTTCATGTACTCGTAGGGACCGAACGGTTTGTCCTACAGAGCTCCGGGTGGTCTCAAAAATTTTTAAAAATTCAATACTATTTAAAATTGGTGAAAAAACGATACCTTTATTTCGAGAGTTTTCGAGCTAGGGCACTCTTGAAAATTTCAACCCTTAATTTTCACCCCTTAGAAGTGACCTACATCAACCAAAAGTTTCGCGGCACAACTAGACCCCAAATGGAGCCCTTATACCAAATTTGAACCAAATCGATCCAGTGTTGCTAAGAAAAGTGCCACGGACGGCGGACGGCGGACGGCGGACGGGGGACGGCGGACGGACATTGCAAATTTGGATTCTACGCCCCTTGAAACGTAAAGTGACAAAGTTTGAGGGGGGGTTATAAAAATTTTTTGCGATACGATCACATAGGCTTATTATTAGAAATAATAAACCAAAAAGCACCCAGGACCTATAAATAAAGCGAAAAATTTGGCCATTCAGGATGTGGAAGGACTCAGAGGCAAGAAAAGCAGCATCTCAATTGCATGATAAACTCAAGCAACTATCTCCTCATCAGTCAATCCAAACCGAGTCCACTTCGTAATAAACCGTCGATGCCACTAGGAGAAGCCCATCCACCCAGTCGTCAATGCCTCCTGATACCACCTATCTCCAGCAGCCCGATGAGACAAAAACAAAGCATCCAAGCAGAACCCACAAATGAAGAGAAAAAGTCAGCCACATTCAGGCAGGACTTGGACGCTCCACCATACAGAGAACGTGTTAGTGCTCGGGGACGGTGAGATGAATAAATACTCAACACATATTCTACCGTCTCCGGGCTTTCTATCAATTAAATGAGCGACATTTTAATAGACTGAGACATCCAGCTATCGAAAAAGCAACATTGGCTCTCAACAACAACTTCTTCTTCTCTTACGAGTAATGTCAAAAACAATGGCATCCACGTAGGTAACGTGATATGACATCTAGATAACTAACAAGATATGGCATCCATGTAGCTAACGTGATATGGCACTCATGAAACGAATAAAATCACTCGCGATGAGTTTGTGGAAAACCATTTTAATAAAAACGGAGTTGAGAAGAACGTTGTCTATTTCCAAGAAAATAATGAGTTACAAGTTAAATTGATTTCGACGGTTAGGGCATCATGAGTAACAAACAATAACTGAAGGTACATCATAGAGAGCATAGCTTTTATAGTCACAAGTGAAGTGAAGTGAGCACCCATGAAGGTAACATAATATGGCATCCATGTAACTAACAAGAAATGGGATCCATGTGGCTAATGTGATAAGGCAGCCATGGATGATGAAGCTTGCTAAGTAGTAGTAGTGGTTTTTATTTCTCGATAAACGATGTACAACGGCCATCATACGTAGAAGAGTATTTTAAAAGGGCCTAAATCAGCGTCTAAACAAACAAAATTTTAAATTTTCAGGTTCTTATTTGTACCATACGTTTTGTTGCCACGACAATAGTACATAGATAGTAGTTCTTCATGTACTTAGTTGTTGAAATGAGATAATATTCGAACAAGTTGGGCATTTCCGATTCTACTCGTTGTTTTCTCCGAGAAAGAGGCGATGAGGAGTGAATTATCCTATCAAACTCTTCAGGTCGGCGATCTATTTTCTACTTGCGGGTTCAGCCTCGACAGATGTTCCGACTGATGTTATTTCCAAGTTTAGAGTGCACGCCGATTAGGAACACACTGTTAGTATATCCAGTGACGCCCCCCGGTTACTACTCAACGAACTCCGAGAGATGTACCGGAATGACGATGAAATGATCAAGAACAATATATGGGGCATTCTTTATGTTTTCGAACATGATACGACGAATGAACCAAAACGACTGTTACGTTGGAAGTGCGCAGTAGTTTTCAAAGTTTCGGCACAAAAAATTAGATTGTGATGACATTTATAAGGGCAAAATTCTTCGGACAAAATCATTCATAAGGGCAATTTGTGGGGTGACTCATTCGATCAATAAATTAAGTAAACTGGAAATGAGGGTCCTACAGCGGTACAACGTATCGTTTAGCTACTATTTTTTACTTGATCGGCCACAAGAATATGCTTCTAACGGCATACGAAACTCATTTAGGTCAAAACTGACGATACTGAGGGTATGAATGACGAGATAAGTACACAACACGATCAACTAGAGGGCTCCCTGAAGGTGATTTGTTTCAAATTCGAGCCTCTGTGGGTAGAATATCGAGATAATTAGCATCCCCGATCAGCTGGAATGAGTCTTGTAGCCGAAATCTTTTCTATTCGAACGGCGCTGGAAGAATTTAAAACTGCGAGCCTCTTGACCCATTCAGAATCCATGAAAATCTGACCGAAATACAATAATTTTGGTGATTGGAATTGGTTACAGGAAGCCAAGAGTTGATTCAAGATTTTTTTTAGATTTTGGTTTATTATTTTTAATAATAAACTTTTTTTTTAAATTGGGTCATTGAGTAATATGGGTTGTATAGAACCCATCGGGTCTCCACGTAAACCCAAGGGTTCCCATCATTTACCGCTTTTGTGGGCCATATGATGTATTGTCAGGTGATTTAAATTATTGTAACTGATTGTTGATATCTTCAGATGATTCATGATTTTTTATGATTGAAGTAATTGTAATTAATTACTGGAAGCTTATGATGATTCATGATTTTTTTTCTTCAGATATTCTATTATTGGTTCATATTGGTTGAATAGGTACTAGCTATAGGACGAGATATAGAATTCATGATTTTTTCATATTTTTTTATGATTGGATCGTTGAGTAATGTAATAAGTTGTTTACGACCCATCGGGTCTCCACGTGACTCAAAGGTTCCCATCATTTACCCTTTTTTCGGGGAACATGTTACGAATCGTAACTTACGATGTATTATTAGGTGATTGAGATGACTAAACACTACTACCCTGTCGATTTCAAAGTGGAATGAAAGAATTTTCTGGTAAAATATCAGTTTTTAATTAAGAAAAGCACTAAGTCGAGAAGAAGTTCCTCGGTGAACACTTTCAGTCTTGAAACGTTCAGAAAATTTCATTCGATTTTTGGATTCTACGTACCTTGGGAGCAAAATTTCGTTTCTATGTTGGTTCGAAAATTATATTGAAAATAATAAACCTAAATCCGCGCACGACTCAAAACAGAAACATCAAACGGCGGATAACAGTGAAAACTCAAGATCTAAACCTAAACAATATCAGATGACAGCAATATTCATCTCCCACTTCTTTTTAAAGAGCCCAAGGAACGCTGTCTACATGGAAAAAGTTTTCTGAGACATCCAAACTGAAGAAAAAGAAGATGTAAGATCGGTTGGGGGATAAATCAATCGATTCCTAGGTCGATACATGTCAGTTTTGGAAAAATCGCTCTCCTGAAAAATCACCATTTTTGACGTAAAAGGAACGTTTTTTCTTAAAAAAAAAACTTGAGCTATCATGATGAAATTTTGATGGCGTTTTACTAACA
Organism: Apolygus lucorum; assembly: GCA_009739505.2. Taxonomy (NCBI): domain Eukaryota; kingdom Metazoa; phylum Arthropoda; class Insecta; order Hemiptera; family Miridae; genus Apolygus; species Apolygus lucorum. The sequence goes on along the minus strand of CM019168.2, from coordinate 40,526,132 downwards.
TCATAATGAAGCTCTGGTGCATAGGAAATTACGAAAAAATTGACGAGGAGTCTCCTGAAAAATGTATCAAAGCTGCAAAAAACATAGATTTTTCAACATTTTTATTAATTTATTACCGATCTTCTGAAAACGCTGTCACAAAATGATATGTACGGTTGTTTCTGCACAGTTTCATGATGAAGTGTGCGACGTTGCATCAAAATCGGACGAGTAACTCCGGAGATAGCGTTCCGCAAAGGTGAGGTAAAATATCCTATAAATCAGATTTTCCTTATCCCCTTAATATCACATTCTGGGGAATAGTAAAAGTACACAGAACGGTCTGGAGAATTTTCGGTTTTTATTGAGGCACAAGTGCACTTCACACGTGAGGCACTTCACCTGATTTTTGAACTTGAATCCATTATTCTTGCACCCTGTTGGTAAATTTTTGTCAGAAGTGATGGACAACTCCATCGTCCAGCTACACTCAGGGAGCGTCCCATCCCTAGTAAAGGAAGATGATTGAAATAGCTGCTCAACAAGTATCATTGTGGTTTCCATAAGTCGTACTGCTGAGTGATAGGCATATCAGCCTAGAAAGAGTCTACTTACGGGAGCGAACAGAAATCGATTTGAATTTGAAACTGTGAGCTTCTCAATTCCTACACGGTAGGAATTTTGAGTGTGCAAATATCTTCAGTTATCCACTCGTAGCACCAATGAGCCTCCTGATTGCCATCAATGTGATAATTTGGAGCCAACCACCTACAAATTTGAACAAAAAAGTCCCGCTTGAACAATAATTCTCCCATTTGATTTTCAAAGCACGATGGACTGAACAATAAACTACAAGGGATGTTGCCTAATCAATATTGCCAAATTCTGGAATCTCACCTCAGCAATAGATACTTCAGAATTAAAAATGAAGATGAATACTCAAATCTCAACAAAATTGGAGCAGGTGTCCCACAGGGAAGTGTTCTTGGACCCCTCCTTTACTTGCTATATACACATGATGTTCCTCGCAAATTGGGAACAACTATTGCCACATTCGCAGACGATACAGCAGTTTTGGCAGTTGCAGACACAGTTGAAACCTCTACAGAGAAGCTACAGGAAGCTACAAATGCTATTGGAGATTGGACTCAAAAATGACGCCTCAAATTAAACGAAACCAAATCCACCCATGTGAACTTCACCAACAAAAAAATTACAAATATGCCGCTGATATTGAATCAATGCATAGTCCCATATTCCAACTCAGCTAAGTATCTGGGAATGACACTAGATACGAAGCTGAAGTGGAAAGAACACGACAAAAATAAAAAGGAACAGCTAACAATCAAATTCAGAAAACTGAATTGGCTCCTGGGCCGACATTCACAACTTAGCTTACACAACAAAGTGCTGATATACAAAACAGTACTTATGCCAATTTGGACCTATGGTATACAGCTATGGGGATGCACAGCTAAAAGTAACATGAAAATTATTCAAACATTCGAAAATAAGATACTGAGGAGTATTGTGAATGCTCCGTGGTACGAGCATTAGCATCGTACATTCGTAATGATGACCTCCACAAGGACTTCGAAATTGAGGCTATTAGCGAGGTAGCAAAAAGATACGCGAGAAACTACGAAAAGAGGCTTCACGTACACACAAACCCAGAAGCCATCCAGCTTCTGGACAACACTCAAGAAATCCGACGTCTAAAAAGGACCAAGCCACTGGACCTTGGATGCTGAAGTGCAACTTTAATGTAGTGAAAGTCATTGGACTAACACTTGCATGAGAAATGAGCAATATATATGTGAAGTAAATATCTAGACAGTTACCTGATGTACAATACCTCAAATGTAACTTGATATATTGACAAATAACCGCTCTTAAAAAAAAATCGATTTTCGATCCAGTCACTTGTTTATGTCACGGCAATTTACCAGATTCGTTCCGACTGAGAACACGATATTTTGATGACTGATTTCATTCGACCTTTCATTTTCAATCGAAACATCGATGAAGTCAACTTCTGACTCAACTCACGGTCGTTGCGTACAAGCGGAAGAACCTGAGTCGCATGATCAATGTATTTCCAGTGTTTGGGCACGAAAGATGGCGCCTGAGGTTATCTTCTAGTACGGAACAATTTGTTCATTGTCAGGTTTGATGTGTCCAGATGTCTATTTGGTGCGATGTTTGCACTCTTACAAACCTAAGTAGATAACCTGAATATCCTAAGTAACGAAAATATTTGAACATCCTAAGTAACGAAAATATTTGAGTTCAAACAACTCACGAATTCCAGGTAGTTTCACAGAGAACTATGGATATCCGTTGCTCAAGAAATTTACGTTCCAATGACACAATCAAGTTTTCTATCCCAGTAGGAAAAACAATACACCGCAGTTTTTATCGTGAACTTTCGGCACTCGAGATTACTTATCGTATCATTTTCCTTCTTTTTTTAAAATGCTATTTTTATTTATTAAGTAACAATAACATAACAACTGAGCACATAAGGATCCCATCTAGTTAATTTACATTCAAAATTTAATTAAACACTTTGTACAGTCAACACCCAATGTATCACGAGGTTCAAGGATTTGGTCCTATCAAGCCGCCTATGGAGCTCGATCACTTCACCGACAGTTTCCATTTTTAGGGCACAAAGAAGATTCGTCAATTCGAAAGTACCAGGGAGCGTTAAAAATGCTCCTTAGTACCTTATTTTGGATGTTTTGGATAATCTTGACGTTCGATTTCTTCGTACAGCCCCAGAGCTGAATACCATATGTCCAGACAGGTTTCAATACTTGCTTGTAGTATATGGCGAGCTCAGAATGTCTACCGAGCAAACAGAATAATTTTTTAAATTTTATGTACAGTTCCTCATTTTTTTAAACATGCTCTTTCCACTTTAATTTTGGGTCAAGGGTCATTCCCAAATATTTGGCAGTGTTCGCTACCGGAATTGCTTGTCCATTAAGCATTATTGTCAAGCTGTTGAGTTTTTTGTATGTGAAGTTGATGTGGGTAGATTCTAACTCGTTCAGCTTCAGTCGCCATTTTTTGGAAAATTCAATTTTTCCCCATTGACGAGAAAACTGTCATATTTCAGTACTGCCGTCTGTTAAGCTTCGATCATCCGAGGAAAACAACAGTTTTCTTTTCTCCAGTACCTCTTTCGTGAAGCCCTCAAAAACATTGTACGGTAAAAGTAAAAGGCCTAGAATGTCGAAAAGCATTATCAGACCTTCAAACACTACGCTGAGGCTCAAGTTGCTCTGGAACGTTAAATGCGAGCGGAAATTTTGATTTTGGAGGACTTAAATTTCGACTTGCTACATTGGGGAATTCGCCTCAATTTCAGATTCTGGAATTTTAAGTCAAATCCAATAATAGGGCTCTGGAATAACGTTTAACACCAACAATACCCAAGGAACCAACAAAACTACTAGGAGAAAAGGTCTAAACAAGTGAATGCTGTCAAAATCGAGAGAGGCTGAAGGCTGGCGGCCACGTCTCAAGTCAAGTTTTCCAGTTTCTTCCTCCCCATAATGAGTTTTCACTTCAGCTTTACTTGAATGACGATTGAATACACCTGAACACTTTCTCACGTTTATTCCTTGTTTACATAACCTTCCCGCGGATAACCCTAGAGAGAAGTGGTCCAAGTGGGAAATGGATCACCGAGCAATGGAATCAGATTGGTTAGGCAGGCGGATACGTCTCAACATGCCTGCCCCCATAAAGATTGCCACTAAATTTCAAATTTCCATCTTTCTCAAATTCTCGAAACTTTTTGGATGCTTTTTCGAGCAGCACAAAAAAAAACAATCAGTAACCTTCAATATCAGTTCTTCAAAATCAGATCAGTAAACCCTCTTTCGAAAAAAAAATTTTAAAAATGTGAGGCAAATCCCCATTACAATTTATAATTGGGAAAAAATATATCACCGCTACAATCGATTGTATTGCACATAAATATTTACATCAGAATATTATTTCAGTACTTTCAGCACTCAGCAGTCAAATCCATCTGGCTGCTTGGCTTCAGGGTCTGAGATCCGACTCAGGGCATTAGGGGTGAGGGACACGATTGAATCACCTTTGATGAAGGGTAGATCGTGCCTGATCTGGCTATGCCATCAGCCGACGTTTCTCATGGGGTTTGAGTTCAGCTCCAAGTCCACAGGGCCCACTTGCCAACGCCAAGGCACGCCGTTGAGTGGCCGCAGCCTTGAATACAGACCAGATAAATGTTCCTCCTAAATGGTCAACCAGAATGAACAATGGGTAACCTGCTCGAACCAGATCCTTGGTTGACCTGCCATGCCACATTCCACGCCAGGTAATAGTTGTCCCAATTGCCTCTATTTGATTTAGCTGTATGTTGGCAAGTGTTGCTGCAGCATCTCATATTGCTTCAACTTCGCAGTTCTGAATTTTAGCAGCATTGATGTCTGACCAGAGCCATTCAAACCTCTAACTTCGACAGTGAGGCAGTTAGGGGACACTTCCTCCTCCACCTTTGGCATAAAAATTGAATATCAAAAGTTTCAGTTCTACGTTCCATTAATCACTTGACGTGAATAATTTTGGCCCAGAATTTTTTCGTTGTGCAGATGTTGAAGGCAGATTAAAACTAGGCGACCAAGTGTTAGAACATAGATTTTGCAAAAATCAAGAATGAAACGGTCCAAATGATTACAACATGGGTAACATAAGGCTTTTCCACTGTTCAATCGAATAAAGTCGTTAAAAATCTTATGGCCCAATACCATTTTCTGAAATGGAGACAGACGTTATCAATAATAACGCGCGAGGTTGGTAAACAATCAAATTTTGTTTAACTAGTCTTTTACAATATCTTCTACATGCTGCACGGACGGCAGTTAGCTGGTTTTATGAACCGGTTCTTGTGAGATCACCAAAGGGAAATTATCTGGATTGCTCGAGGGCGGGATCGCAGGTCTTGATAATGTTTCGGGTTGGGCCGCTGGAAAACCCCGGTCCACTTGAGCGGGTGACTCAATAAGTAGCCACGAGCAAAATCATCAGAACCAATTCGGATCTTAAAGATATGTTTATTCATTAGGCACCATTTTGAACAATTTTTAAAAGAACAAAATACATTAAGGGATACGACTTGCTCTGACTAACTACCCGATGTTCGGCTTGGCCTGTGTTGTTGGGTAGGATCTTTGCAAAATCGCTCCTCTAAATACATAATTATATTATGATAAATAAAAACTTTCTTTCCTTTTGACACGTTTTTCTTCCCTTTGGAAGACAGCTAATGACGTCCGCGACGCCAGGAATGGCAGTTGGACGAAAATTCAACACCAGGTTGTTTACTTCACTTTTATTATTCTACACGCTGCACGCCTTCAATTACATCATACTGTTTTCTGATGACATTCAAAACTAGTTTCACGTCCTTGGTGTCGATCCATACCTATTTTAGGAAATTACTCGTAAGGGACCAAAATCCGGGCATTTGACCATTCACGGTGTGCGTTCAACATTCAAATCAAGCCCGAAATCTTCGTGTAATGGCGGTGATTTCGAGGGGGTCCTTGACATCTTCAGGGCATCGCGGGATCATCCATATTCAGGATCCTCTGGCGAGACGACAGTTGTCAGTCGGATCGAAATTGTGTTGACCCGCTGTAATTGAACGATTTATCAGAGTCAGCTCGTCAATAAAGATGAATTCGTTGGCGGAGGTTGTTGGCATGAAAGCGAAAAGTAGGGCGACTCGCAAGACAGTCTTGCTCTGTCCTCATCTCATTATGGTCCAGCAATGAAGAGGAAGTGTAGGTGCTTAATAATTTTGATTTTTTTGTTCAACTTCATTTTTGATAGTAAACCCTTAACTTGGCAAGGAAAATGCAGTTCGACCGATTCTTCCAATATTATTTTCAATTGGTACCAAATACGCTGACAAACAAGGGCAAACTGGCCTTAGATCAACGCAATCGTCAATTTTACAGATAGATGTAGCTTTAAAGCGACATTGCCAAGATATCAATAGAGCGGGCCATTACGTTGCCTTAAAGATAAAGCGCCAAAATTCTGGTGCTCATGTTTCATTTAACCAGAACCTTCATCAAACTTGATATTAAAATAAATTCTAGAAATAAAAAAAACCAATCCTAGATCTACCAAACCACATTTCAATTTTTTCAAATGTTAATAATTTGAATTTTAATAAAATTAACGAATTACAGATTTTTAAACAGAATTCAAGATTTTCCTAACTAAATTCAAAATTATCCATACCAAATTCAAGATTTTTATTTTTCAAATCAATCTATTTACATGTTAATGAGCCAGAAGATTTGAACCACGGTTTGAGATGTTGAAAGTGCGAATACTGCAGTAAAATGAACCATAAATTAAAAATAATAATTGGTTTGGAAAAATGAAAACAGTGATAAAAAATCTGGAATTCGGTATTAAAAATCTTGAATTCAAGTTTTTAAAAATTTGGTGTGTAAAATTTGGATTATGGCATAAAAAAATTATGATTTTTGTTTGAAAAATCTTGGATTTGGTATAAAAAATCTTGAATTTGGTATGACAACTCTCAAATCAAGTATAAAGTCCCGAATTTTGTAAGAAAAATCTTAAATTTGATATAAAAAATATTGAATCAGGTATGAAAAATCTTGACTTTGATATAAAAGTCGTACGTTTGGAATTGTTGTTGTTTTTGTTCATATACTCATGAATTTTGTACAAAAACTCTTGAGTTTGGTATGGGGAATCACGAATTCGGTATAATAATCTTCAATTTGATATGAAAAATCTCAAATTAGGAATGAAAAACCTTGACTTTGTTATGGAGAATCTTGAATGTGGTATTTTTCATACTTTGGTATGAAAAATCTTGAAGTTGGTATAACAAATTTAGACTTAGGTAAGAAAAAACTTAAATTTTGTATAACAAATCTTAAATTTGGTCTGAAATCTTGAATTTGGTATAAAAAGTCTTGACTTTGGTATGATAAATCTTGAGTTTGGTATAAAAAATTTAGACATTGATCCTAAAAATCTCAAATCAGGTATAAAACATCTTGAATTCAAATTTTTAAAAATTTGGTATGAAAAATTTTGATTTGAGTACGAAAAATTATGACTGGTTTAGAAATTTTGAATTTTGAATGGAAAATCTTGAATTTGGTATAAAAACTCTTGACTTTGGCATGACAAATCATGAAATTGGTATAAAAAATCTTGACTGTTATAAAAAATTTTGAATTTGGAATTAAAACATCTTGACTTTGGTATGTAAAATTTTGAATTTGGTATGAAAAATCTCAATTCAGGTATGAAAAATCTTGACTTTGATATGAAAAATCTTGAATTAGGTTTGGAAAACTTGGAATTCGCCTCTCAAATTCAATAGCTAATATTAAATTTTTTTAAACCATAGTTCCAAAATGTTTTTCGAAAATTCGCCCTTTGACTCATGTCGCATGAGTGGGACTTTTTCGAAAATCCTCCGACAGTGTTTCCTCTGGTGGACTCGGAAGTGAAACCTCAAAAAGTGGCTGCCCGATGAATCCTGTTGTCCCGCCTCCGACTGAAGGGAGCATTAATTACGGGAATTAGCCGCCCCCGAGATGGGATTGTTCGGCGGAGCGCCCGGGGTTGTCCTCCTCCTCCACCCTCCGGGGGTATAGAAATCGCCGGAGCCGCCACCGAGCCGCCTCCCGGGGGCCTCTGCGGAGGGATGCTGCGACAGATGTGGTGCCAGGCGTCCCGGCGCCAGACGCCCCTTCCGTTCCTCTCCCGCCTCCGACAGGAGTCTCTCGGACGGGCGCCGGGTCGTCCGAACGGCTCGATACTCCTTCAGAAAGACCTTCCAGGGGAGACTCCTTTTTTCCCGCATTTTCTATCATCCTCTTCCTTGTATTTCCTTTCTTCCTCGACGATCCTTCCTACCTCCCTCCTCCTCCTTTCTCCATTTTTATTGTCAAAGTCCGACTCCGAGAGTTTTCCTGGTCTCTTGACAGTGTTTTCGTCGACTACGAGGGATGAAGATACGACGAGAGAGAAAGAAGGAGGAGATACGGCGTGAGGAAGGGGAGATTGGAGGAATCCACGAGGATTTATGACTCCGCACCAAAGTGTTTACTCAGCTTCGAGACTCCTTCTGCAGCTTCAACCGCAAAATATACAAATAATAACTTCTTCGGTTATTTTGCTCCCTCACTACCGACGGTAGGGAACCTTGTGAAAAAGGACAAAAACCCTTCCTCACACAATCAAAATTTCCAGTAGAATTCCTCGTTTTGGACTCCCCAGAACAATTTTGGTCTGCCTGTCAAAAATATACCAAGTTACAATCAAATGTCGATATTTTTGGGGTTCGAGTCGGTCCCCTAAGAATGGGGTATTTCGGTAGGTCGGAAATTCAGGTTTTTGACCTCAAATTTGGATTCAGCACCCTTGAAAACCTATGTAATGCCTTACATTCCTAGTCAGTAGTTCTCCAATAAAAGTGACGCGTAGGAAAACTCCAAGGAGGCATGTGTCATCACTAACATGGGTGAAGTGAGGAAGGGAAAAAACACGTCAGTTGACGTCACCTTTTTTCCACTCTACCCTCACCATACTAACTTGAGTATATAAGCCACACTGAGGGGTCTTCCTACATGCATTCGTACCTCGTCTGTCCGACTTATCATTTCTCGTATTACCTACAGCCCCAGTTCTTCCAAAGGAACGGTTTGCCCCATAAAGGCGCCGAACCTCTAGCTCCCCTTAGGGACCTTTTCAGAACTGTAGGCCTCACTAGGTAAATGCTCCGCATCCCGCTGGTGTGTCTGTCATCAGACGCCGAGGTTTGTCGGATAGATCTTGACGCACTCGTCAACACGGTCGGCCGCGAGGCGCCGCAGATAGAGTGCTGAAGCAGCAGGCTTTTAGGGATCAATCTCTCCGTTGAGTAGGATTCAGGCTAGGAACAATTCAGCGCATCGAGAGGACCATCGCCCTCACTCGACAACACGCAGACCACAACAACCTATATACTCCAACTTTAAGCCCAATGATACTATAACATGTGGTAGAAAAATTGATTAAAGAGACCACACGTTTGAAAAAAAGGCGGGCCGCCATAAATGCACACACACTATGCCGCACGCGTGTGTGTGTAGTATTTTGTAGTATCCAAGAGGTCCTCCAAGTCTTTCATCGCTTCTCTGTGCATGGATACTTTTTCAAAGATAGTTGGCTAGCTACGTCACGATTGGCTAGCTACGTCACACCATTCAAATCTTCAACTTTCCTTAGCTTCTCTGATTTTTGGTTTATTATTTTCAATAATAAGCCTTTGGAATCGAGCAAGAAAAAAAAAAAAAATTTTAACCCCCCCTCAAAATTTGATGTTTTACGTTTCAAGGTACGTAGAATACGAAAATCGAATAAAAAAATTTCCGTCCGTCCGCCGTACGCGGCACTTTTCTTAGCAACACTGGACCGATTTGGTTCAAATTTGGTATATGGGCTCCATTTGGGGTCTAGTTGTGCCGCGAAGCTTTTGGTTGATGTAGGTCACTTCTAAGGGGTGAAAATTAAGGGTTGAAATTTTCAAGAGTGCCCTAGCTCGAAAACTCTCGAAATAAAGGTATCGTTTTTTCACCAATTTTAAATAGTATTGAATTTTTAAACATTTTTGAGACCACCCGGAGCTCTGTAGGACAAACTGTTCGGTCCCTACGAGTGCTTGAAGGTTTTCCTTCGATAAAACAGAATCATGAGTGTGAATCGCAAAAGAGGTCTAATATCCATTCAAATTTTATCGGACTAAAATGCGATCGCTGTTCATTTCTTCGATTTGTATACAGTTTTGCCTTCTGCGTAACCAGTAATCAAATTTCCATATGAAGCTTTCTATTTTTTCCAATCGAGTGTGAAGCGTTTAGTTCTTTCTAATAAACTTGATTGTGAAGGTGTGAAGCCAGTAGGGTGTGGGAGGTAGTACCTAGCTAGTAGGTAAAAAAAATGTTGGTGGGTAAAAAACGCTGCAAATCATTGCTCAAAGGCTTCTTCACTCCTCAGACCACTGATCAGCTGAGTGAGCTCCGAAGCCATTTTCAATCCTATTGAATGGAAGTGCTCTTCCAGGCGTCTCCAGCATTCGAGGAGATCTTCTTCACTCCTCACATCACTGATCAGCTGAGTGAGCTCCGAAGCCAGGTGATCTATACAGAAAATAATAAACCTTTGAGCAATGATTTGCAGCGTTTTAAAAACATTTTCTCAACGAACAGACCCGATTACCGTTATTCCTGAGCCATACTCTTGAAAAAAAAAAATTGACTAAAATACCCCAATGGGGTATGCAATCGGGTCTGCATGACCTTCATCGGCGGGAAATCCGTGAAACAAGCATGACTTCCACAGTTCCCAATGAAATTTCTTTCTTAGAAGAATGTAGAGCTGATGATCCCAAATGGCACTTCTTCAGGTTCAAGACGTGAAATACGTTTTCCAGGAGTTTTGTGGGTTGAGGTCTAGATGGACCTCTACGATTTTCGTGATGATCGGTTTGGCAATGTTCTCTGCGCATGCGCTAACAAGAAATCCCATGATATCCTCTGAGACTACAACCCTGCCTACAATCCTGTTGGACTTATTTCCGCAAGACCACAATCCTATAAGGTGAAAATCTTGCTGGGCTTCAAACCAGAAGACAAAAACCAGCTGGACTACTGCCCCACAAGTACAGGATCCATGACCACAATCTTTCAAGAATACGATTCCGCAGGACCACAATCCTGCGAGACTACTATTCCGCAAGTTCAAAATCCATGGGGCTCCAATCCTGCGGGGCCACAATCCCTCGGGACTATAATCCGCGATACTTCAATCCTGTGGGACCAGAATTCTACGTTATATAATAATTCCGCGAGACTATATTCCTCAGAGACTCAACCTCATAGGGAGAAAACTCTCGCTGGACCACAATCCTTCCAAACTATAATTCGGCGAAATCACATTCCATAAGACTATAATCTAGGGAGACCACAATCCTATAAGACCAATATCTTTCGGGACAAACATTCTGAGAGGTTTCAATCCTGCAAGAAATAAATCCTGCAGGACTACAATCTCGCGAGAGACTGTAAATCAGAACCCTTGCAAAGGCAATAGTCATCGATCTCTCACTTGAATGAGCGAGCAAAGCAAGCGCATTTCTTAGCAGGAAATGAATATTCGATCGTGTTGAAGTTCGTCAATCCAGAAATCTATCAACAAAACGTGAGTTATTCTCCACTACTAACGTGTTCTAAAAATATACGCTGATTCGATTATCAAAACATTCACCTCCAACTCCAAGTACCTCCTCCAGTTTTTTGGCACGTTCTCGAAAGAAACAAATAGTATTGAATCACAGGTATAGAAGTGGGTAGAAGTGGGTCGATGCAAGTAAAGTGAAACCGGCAGATAATCTGACGCCCCGCAGACGCTGAAAGTGGTTTTCCAGATCCCCAACCAACTCAAAATTCGTCCCGTAAAATTTGAATTTTCCCCAAACCGTGCAGGATTTTTGGTACATCACTTGCGATCGGATATTTTGGTACCGGATTCGGTTCGTTTATACAATATGTAGAAATCAGGGATTACACTGAAAATATTATGATCAATAATGGGAAAACAATATCATCATTTAAACAATAACTTAATATCAATAAATTTAAACAAGCTCAATATTTGATAAATAATTTGAGAATTTTTTTTGGCAACTCAATTTTGAAATTTTGGCATACCAACTTGAACTTTGGCCAAATAAATTTGACTTTTAAAACCCAATTTGAACTTTCGGCAACTTATTTCGAACTTTTGTCAGTTCAATTTGAATTTTTTCTAAATCAACTTGAACTTTTGGCAACTCAATTCGAACTTTTGTCAGTTCAAATTGAATTATTGCTAAATCAACTCAATCTGTTGGCAACTTAGTTGAAATTTTTTAAACTTTTGTCAGTTCAATTTGAATTTTTGCCAAATCAACTTATGCTTTTGGGAACTCAATGTGATCTTTTGTCAAATCAATCATAATCAATTCATAAAGTCGTACAATAAATGTTTCTCTCTCTTTCCTTTTATCTCGATAATTGAGACTTTTTCGGAAGGTCGACTCTTAGTTAAATATAAACATTTGAATTGGTCCATATTTTTTAAACATAAATTCCAGACTTTTTTAATCAAAAATTTGACTAAGTTAACTTTTAAAAAAATATATTTTTGAACGGTATTGATGCAGACATTGATTTTTGACCCTACTAACATCGATAATTTGACGAAATAATCGATACCCATCTTTCATATCAAATCGTGAATGAGATGGATTTGGACTCTGAGTGGTTGGTGGGCACGATTGGTTTACTCAATGAGGTATCCCTGAAATACCTAAGCATAAGTAAGATGATGTCGAAGAGATTTCGGCGCCGCAAGTTAAATGAATGTAAGAAAACTACTCACTTCTTGACGAGATAGATGGAACTGCTACAGCATCAGGGAGATCTGTTGGGAAAAGTGATCGATTAGCGAAGAATTGCAAAACCACGGTTAAAACTACAATGCCATTCAGAGAGAAGTTACTACAGAGGAAAGATTAAAAAACCGAGTTTTTCTCAAGGACACAACAGAACTTAACACGTTCCATGCGGTTTGCCTACCGGTAGGCAAACAAAATCCCAACCCCTGAGCGGCTGACGTTTCGAGCGCTTCCTATACGTTATATGAACTACTAATTTCGGGCGAAATTGCAACCATTGCAATCATGCTACCCGGAACTGAAACGCAACCTAGTGGAGAACGGGTATTACTAAACGAAATCACATGGAGAAATCCTGTTGAAAAAAACTACCAACAGGTTCAACTAAGAAGAAACAGATGGCAGTAGAGCGTAGAGCGGCGAAAAAGTGCCTACCGGTAGGCACTCTGCGCTGTCGGCAAGACCGCCCTGTTTGGGATCCACGTTGGTGATAAAATCGCCGTTTTGGGGCCCGCGTGGTTAAGTTGCTCAAAAATCTAGTAAAATGTTGATTTTGGAGGAACCAAATTTTGTTGACCTGCTGAACGAATACAAAGCTGCAGTCATAATTTATTATTTACTTCCATAATGTGGATTATATCATAGGTAATCCAAGACGGGGAATAAATGTTTCCCTTCCGGGGGTCATTAAAATTTGGTTCTAAACATTAATCGTAACTGCCACATGTGTGGTCTAGGTAACACCACCATAGTTCAGCCCTTATTAAACTGGCTACACCAGTGTTGCCATTTGCATGAGTTATTTCAGATGCTATGCTAGTTGGAGTACGAGTTTTCAGGTTGATGAGCTTAAATGAGGTTCCAATTTTATGAGTTGGCAACACTGGGCCATGGTTGTCCTAAAGGATGGCCAGTGTGGTAGGGATGTGTCGGTCCAGGTATTTCTCAGGAACAGTTCCAACAGTTCTGATTACAAAGGTGTAACTGTTCCAAATTACTGGTACAGTTCCATATTGCCTACTGAGGTGGTAAAATCTCACTCTCATAATCACAACTTGCAATACAAAAAGGAAAGAATTTAAAAAAGTGTTAAAAACAGACAATCATTTAAATATTGTGATAAAACATTTCAAGGAAAGACCCCTCCCTGGTAACGAGGGACCCATTCCAAGATACAATAACCCTTCTCAGTCTGTGGTATCTGTAAGGGCGCTTCCCAGTTCATGGAACTGGACTGGTAAAGGAACTGGACCAGTAAGGCAACTGGACTAGTAAGGGCTTTCACGCCATCCGCATGGCATCTTTGCCAACTGCGGTGCGGTGTTCGAGAGGTAGTCACGGGACAATGCTACCCCTTTGCCGTGCCTGTCGGAGTGGAAATGAACATCTGTATCATGTAGTGCAGCAATGTACTCGGACTCATGGGGCCGCATCCTACGTCATGATGCGGTCGCCAAGCAGATAGCAGGTGCTTTGTCATCTAGCGGCTGGGATGTTGAGAGAGAGAGAGAGATTGTATCACATGCCAAGTGACCAGGGTAAGAAGCCCAACATTGTTGCCATCAAGCCCGAACAGTCTTGCATTATCCTGGATGTCCAAGTTGTCAATGGCAGCTTGGACATGGAGCAGACTTGGCGGGCCAAGATAAGGAAATATGACACAAATGATTTACGGCAAGCAGTGTCAGAGCTAAAAGGAGTGGCACCCAACAATATCAGGGTGATGGCTGCAACCTTGTCGTGGTGCGGTGTGTGGTGCGGGAAAAGTGCCACGGAGTTGTGCGAGGCATCTCAGTAGGCGTACTCCATGGTATCACCACCCGTGTCCTGCTCGGCTCATATTTGAACTGGTGGTCGTTTTATAGAGGCACTTCCCTTCATCCTTCTCTCCCACCCCCACCTTCCTCATCTTCCCTTATCCCTAGGGCCAGCGTCGGGTGAGTCCTGGGCGTCCTCCCCATTATATTTGATTTATTTTTATTTATAGTGTGCCCCCTCCGTCACCAAAGACAATTTGTCTTTGAGGGGAGTTCCAAAAAAAAAAAGTCAGTGCATGGAACTGTTACAAGTTGACACTAAGTTCCACAGTCCCGGTACAGCTGTACACTGTACAGACAAACCTCTACAATGTGACCAGAGCAGCATTCCAACCAAGAAGATGCTATCGCTGTGATCTCTAGAAGGTAACACCAAAGACCTCAATTAATATCTCGCTGGTCGCTTATTATGGACTGAGGTCACTTGCAGACATCAATACTTCCAAAATTCAGAAATAAGAAGTTGACATACTGAAACAAGCGACAGAGAAGCTTGCCTACATATGGCCATGTTGAAGTTGATTGGGGCTAAGGTTACGTCGAGTGGCACGGCAGGTCAGCTAAGGATCTACCCATCCGTTCAATGAATCTAGTTAAAATTAAGAAAGAATTAGGAAGAGGGTTCATCAGACCCTAAGTTGGTAGCAGTGTCCGAGCAAAACATATTTGAGAAGGTTAAACTAAGTGATGGTAAGTTTTAAAAAAATGTATTTTGTGGTTTAACCATAAAAGTTTAGAATGGAAGAAAATCGGTTGTGAGTCAGCTTGTAGTCCCGAATGGTCTTCAACTTAGGGCAAAGAAAAGCTGTGCATTTGCCCCTTCAAACCAAGGAGAGTGATTCATACCCTGACACAAACCATACCTAGTGTGATCTTGCTTTGTTAGAGTAATGCAGTGCTGTAGATAAGCCAGCCAGTTCGATAAACAAAGTGTGTTTACCTACCTAATCACTCAGCACAGTAAAATATCAGTAACATCGTTTGTGGATTATCTTGCAGTCCCTGGGTAATGTGATTCAGTTTCGTTTGAGTAATGCTGAGTAGATATTATAATTCTGGTAGGTACCTTCATGGCTTGCAGTGCTGTAGATAAGCCAGCCTGTTCGATAAACAAAGTGTGTTTACACCTGCCTAATCACTCAGTATGCTGAAATATCAGTAACATCGTTTGTAGATTAGCTTATAGTTCCTAGGTAATGGTTTTCAACGTAGGACAAATGATGAACTTAAAAAGCTGTGCATTTTCCCCTCCACACCGAGGAGAGTGATTCATACCCTGACAAGTCCCAGCTTTGTTTGAGTAATGCGGTGAATAGGTACCGTATTATATATTCTAGTAGTTAGGTAACTTCGTGAAAGGCGGGTAACTAAGCTGTGCTGTAGATAAGCCCCTAGCCAGTTCGATAAAGTGTGTTTACACAATACACCTAGGTACTTACTCACTCAGTGTAGTGAAGTATCAGTAACATAGTTTTTTTTTAATTCTACAACAAAAGAAGGGTGACGACGAGTATCATAGGAAGCCACAGCTCATTTCAGGTCTCGCAAATGTTTTGAAAGAAAAGCCTACGAATCTGAAGAGCCCAGTGGGTTCCGACTTATCGAAGATCGACTGATAAGGTGTGATAAACGTTCAAAAACTAAACAAAGCACTTCCGTTCCTTGACGAACTTCACGTTTCGAAGTGGCGATGAAATTACGTCTGGCTTCGGACGAATCGATAAAATATGAATTGACTGATCATTTCATTCAACTCTAAGCAGGGAATTTAGCTTCTCTCACTACAGGGAAGTACTCTGTGTACTGTGCTATCAAGTCAACAAACTTCCATAATTTCAATTCACTATAAATCAAAAACCAGACTAATACTTGGTACTAATTCAAACAAACAAAGCAAGTCATCACCCGTGAAATCGAGTCGAAAAATCCATATGACGAAGTAAACGTAGATTAGGCGCGGAAAAAGGCATTTCCCATCGATAAGCTCTCGAGGCGATGTTCTTAATTAGTGAAAAAATGATTAGACAACTCGGGTTAGAACGAATAAAAGGTACGTACCTTATCAATAATGAAACAAAAACAAAAACTTGTCAACACAAATCAAACTGTAAAAGGTAGAGGTTACAGAAATAACAGGAGCTAACACACCCAGGGCCCCCACCCCCACTTATAAAAGATGACGTCATGGGGCCGTCCACCCTTCTGCGAAACAGCACGAAGAATTTCGCTGGAAGTGACGTTTTTTTCAATTACTTCGTCATTGAGGGTATGCGACGATATATTAAACATAGATACTTATGTTAAATAACTCATAGAAGACATTAGAATACTCATGAATTGAGTGGAGACAGAATCGTACGCAATATTGTTGATTTCATGTAATCGTCAGTAATTTATTCCAAGGTGATGCAAATTAATGATCTATTAAACAATGAATGTGTGTAAAGAAAAATTCAAAAATAAAAGCAAAAGGTCGGCGTTTTTTTCGAAGTTAGCATCTATGGTTTTGCGTAGATTGACGTAATCCGAGGGACAGAGAGGACAACGAAGAGTGATAAAGAACGGAGAAAGTTCTCCCAGCTGAACAGATGGTTTTGAGGAGGTGGCCTCAGGCGAGTTAGGCCACGCCCCTATCGTCCGTCCAGGACGTCCCACAGTAAGACTTGGGTGTCCTCATGCGATTAATCTGAGGTGAAGTTGGACAACACTCAACAGAAGAAAAAAAACACACACTAATCCGTTTTACACCATTCTGAATCCAAATCTGTGAAAAAACCATAGGTGTATGTCTGTGTGTGTGACAAAATCTTGTGTCGTCTGCCCAGGCCTTAGTTTTCAACCGATTTTCATGGTTCTTTTTTTGTTCGACGCGAAAAACTATTTAGTTGTGCACTACGTCGCCAGAATTTCGAATTTTGCCTTTTAAAGGGGGAAAATGTTGGGTTAATGCTAAAAAAAAGTGCGTTTTTGGTCATAAACTCTGACCAGGCCTAAATTTTCAACCGATTTTCGTGGTTCATTTTTTGTACGACGCAAAAACCTACCTTGTTGTGATCTACGTTGCCGGAATTTTGAATTTTGTCTTTAAAGGGGGGAGGGGGTTAATTGTTGAAAAACGTGCGTTTTTTGCATAATCGAGTAAACTCTGGCCCCGATTTCCCACCAATTTCCGTGTTTCTTTTTTTGTTCGACTCCGAAATCTTCCGAATCGCACGTTATTTTACCAGAGTATCAAAATTAGCATGGGTAGTGGTGATTGGGGGATAATATTGACAAAATATCCGATTTTCAAATATTTCGGTTCCTTTATAGCTTACTAATTGCATCCAATCTTTGAAATTGAGGAAAAACTCTCATACTATACTGCCGTGCTAAGCCAGAAAGTCGTATCTTGACTTCACCCAACTTTCGGGAAAACGACATAATAGGTTTCGTGGCGAAATAATTCTTTTGCGGGATTATTTTTGCTCCTTTAACACAAGTATAGGTTTTCTTAAAAGAAATTAGTAGCCAAATTGATTTTTGGAGTCAAAGTTAAACATTTTCGAGTGTAAATTGTCAAAAAAAAAAAAAGATGATACGACATTACTCTCTCGTAAACCCGAAGTTACGACTATTCTGTTCATTTGAATTCTTGAAACATTAATTCATATGAATTAACATTCGCAAGGATAGCTAATGTAACGTTTCAGTCGACATGATTTTCCGATTGGAACGAGCTGACCAGTGAATCCAAAAGCTCTCCAATCAAAGATTCTGGAGGAGCTTAAGCAACACCAATTTGAAGCAATGGTCCGAAGCATTTTGCTCAAAGTCTCAATTCATCTATGGGATCAGCCCAACTAGAGTTATGATCAGAGATTCAGAAGCTCCGAGATGCCCCTCCGATGCATCCGATTTTCGTCTTTCT